>RJWH01005776.1:0-68784 GCA_004363575.1 Solenodon paradoxus | reverse complement strand
TGTCCCTGTCCACTCCCTCTGTTCCCCGTCCACTGCTGCTGTCCCCGTCCACTCCTACTGTCTCCGTCCACTCCTACTGTCCCCGTCCACTCCCTCTGTTCCCCGTCCACTGCTGGTGCCCTCGTCCACTCCTGCTGTCCCCGTCTACTCCCTCTGTTCCCCGTCCACTGCTGCTGCCCCCGTCCACTCCCGCTGTCCCCGTCCACTGCTACTGTTCCCGTCTGCTCCTACTGTCCCCGTCCACTCCCTCTGTTCCCTGTCCACTGCTGCCACCCCCGTCCATTCCTGCTGATCCCTGCTCCAGGCACGAAAGAAGAACTAAAGGGTCAGAGCCATGGGCCTTAGCGGTCCTGAGCCTGACCTTCGCTTCATGTGTTTTCCTCTTATTGTATGAATTGATCTTGTCTTTGGGATAAATAAATAAAATTCAGTCTAAGACTGAGATGACTGAATTTTGGATAAACTGCCCTGCATCTTTCATTCTAAAACCGTGCGTCTGATCTTAGCCCTGTTGGGACTAGTGACCGAACACAGACGTGTGCGCGTGCGGTCAGCGGTACATGAGGACACGTGGCTTCCCGGGCTGACATCAGAGGCTCTGTGGGTTTTGCGGAATCTGGGTTCCTGCTGAGGAAGTCTGCAGTGTGAGAAGACGCTAAGCAGAATGCCTGCTTCTAAAAGCATTCATAAATGTGCAGCATGAGTTGTTTTTCAGAAAATGCCAAAGTGATCTCAGAATCGTTTTGATCCTCTCCTCTCTTTGATAAAGCAATAGGCATTGCTCTGTCTTTTGCTGTAATGGGACACATTTGCCACTACCTAGAGCTTGAGTCTTTGTCCTTTCTTAAGGGTTTTTAGTTCCGAATGTACAGCGCCTCCGAATCTCTCTCCTTTCACTCTCTTTTCCAAACCTTTCTTCTCCTTCTCTCCTTCCTTGGTTCCTCCCAGTCTGGACTATTTTCTGTCTCCTTCACGGGTTTGGTCAGATTTCCCCTCACTCCCTTCCCTCCTCCATTTATCCTTGTGCCTGTCTGTCTGTCTGCCATCTGTCATCCCACACGTCCCGTCTTCCTTTCCCCCCACTCCCCTCTGGTTCTCTAGTAGGAAAAGCTGTTTCTTGGAGGCTGCCTTTGCTTTCCCAAGGCCTGACCTTCAAATGATTGGGGCCATTGTCTCCTCTCAGCCGTCTGAATTTCCTCTGATCTATTCAAGATGCTTAAAAATCCCAGTTTCTTTGTAGCTGCCTCCCTAGGAAAGTCTGTGGAAAGAAAAACAGAAAAGAGGAACAGGCCTTGGCAGAAGAAAACCTTTTTGTATGGTGTCTCAAACCTAATAACCCAACTTCCTTTCCTTCTGATGCCCCTTCTAACGGCTTCCCTCATTTTCTATTTCCTGACATGCTGTAGCAGATTTAAACGGAACACATGTTCTGAATAATTTCGATGGCGGCTGACTGGGGAAGCGGGAAGTATCTCTTCCTGCAGATCGGGGTCGTGTTCTAAAAGTGGTGCAGCAGCCATGAGAAGGAGACCATGCTGGGATTGCTTAGGGGGGAAATGTCTTCAGATCCCACCTTGTGGTTAGAAGATGCCTGGACCTAGCCTGGGCCAGTTCGGTCCATTTTGGGTCATTCCAGAACGTGAAATTCTGCAACCTGGTGCATCCTTCACCTTTGTCCAAACAGCTGTCATTGATTCCCCCAGCTGTGGAGAAATCATCTCACAGCACTGCTGTGGTGTGGGGGCAGATTCTGCTCTGGGAAGAGGGCGGAACTGGTCATGTGGCTCTGGTCAGCCAGGTCCTCCAGCCGGAGCTGCCCTCCAGCACCTTCCAGGTGCAGAGGCAGGATTTCATCAGCCTAGCTCTGGCCGTTTAGACATCCAGTTGCGGTCTTCACTGTCCCCAGAGCACCACCCGGCTCTCCAAAGGGCTCATGGCGAGGGAGACAGGAGAAGATGCTTCTCACATCTGGAAATTCCTCTGTCCTAGAGATGGGACATTCGCAGTCACACACAAGGTGACTGTGTCCACGAACACACGTCCGCGCGACCCTGAAGACATACTAAATCATACCCTTTCTAAACTGTTTAATCCCAAAGAATTGATCTCTCCTCCTCCAAGCAAGCAAAGTTAACTTTGGTTCTATTCCTTGTCATGAGCTCACTTTTAAGGGACATGTTTTTGCGTGGAAACCTGAGAATATATTGATCTCTCAGTGGGTAAAACACTGTCCACAGCCTCTTTAACATCAGTAAAAGTCATAATACTGTAGTGTATATGCAGAGCAGGCTAGCTTTCAAAGAACTATTGCCAAAGTCAAGACATTTTATATTTTCATTTATTTTTAGAAGAAGCATTTTGTCTTTATTTGAATTTAGCTGTTCACAGGGCTGTTTTCCCAGGCCCAGGACTCAAACCCAGGAGAATGCAGCCTGCTCCTTTGGAGGCAATTGACTCAGATGCTGCTCCCCCATGATGCACCAAGCCATTTTAAATAATCACTATTTAATAATAATATTTTGCTGAGTAAGTAAGACATTGCAGTAAGATAGAAACAATTCCCTAGCATTTTAATGTGTTTTTTAAACGTCCTGAGCTAGTGTATACATTTGATAAACACTGTACAAATATATGTGGAATACTTATTTCAAGCGGCCAAAACCCTGGGATCAAACCTGCATTAAAAGTCGTCACAGGAACTCGGCTCCGGTGCACCAGAACTGTGACCAGCGATGTCCCCTCGAGAGCCAAATGCCCCACCCACACTGTGGCCTGGCCACACTGGTCCTTTTGCCCAGAAGGGGCGAGGGCAGCCAGGCTCAGACACCCCTCACCACCGAGGGTCCTCAGTGTCCTTGCATGCAGGGCCCAGGAGGGGAGGCCACACCGGTAGGGCAGCAGTGACCCTGGTTTCAAAGCTTTGGGCCTCAGAGACAGATGACGGCACCCGTGTCAGCTCGCCTGTGCCCAGGCAGCTGGACAAACCAGGCACAGAACTCTTGCGCAGGAAGCCGACGACCAGGCGCCGCTCAGCTATCGCTGTCTCGTCTGTGCCCCCTTCTCCCTGAAGGCAGCATTGAGGCCCCAGGACAGTTGCTTAGTAGCATCAGCAGCCATTTCGCCTTCGCCGGGTTACCTGGGTGGAGCCAGGTTGCTCACCGAAGGTCAGCAGGCCCGACTCAGGTGCAGATGCTGTGGGCCGAGGCCAGGCTGGCCGCCTCCTGCAGCAAGGCTAGGGTCCCCTCGTCAGCTGGACACAGTTACCGGCCTTGGAACTCCGGACGTCCTGTCTGAACTTATTCTACTGCATGATATTGATAGAAAACACTAGACTAAAACATTCCTTCCCGAACAGCAGCCCCGTGAAAATGCAGTTCAGTGGCTGGAACACACTGCTCCTGGCTACGGGGGAGCATGTCCGTGGAGAACCCAAGGGTCCAAGGACCACTGGCCCCACACCTCCCTTGCTGACCAGGTGGCTCATGAGTTTAGAGGATCAGACCAAATGGACTGCGTGTCTTCTCAGGTGGCAACATTCTGAGGTACTCCCTCAACTATGCCAAGGTCAGTACCACAACCCAATGTGATTTCCATCCATTAATCACTGACACCTACTGAGGTATTATGGTAGCAAAAGGTGATCCCTGGAGGCCTGTTACAAGAAGGGGATTCTTCGGCTCTGCTTAATCGAGCTCCCAGTTGTCAATTTGGTTGAGAAGTCAGAACATCCAGGAGAATAACCGAACAAACAGTGAGATGTATGCAGAAGAAAGAACAGGCTGCATTGCAGAAGGTGTACCCAGGACAGGGAACCCGCGATTACTGGGAGTGACAGTGCAAGCCAGGCTTTGCGGGAGGGAATGAGACTGGAGTTAAGACTCAAACAGGGTCGACCCGCCTGCTGCGACGCACCGACCGGCGCAGATTTTCTGTGCGCAGGAAGGAGACAGGGCTGCTTCTCCAGCGTGAACACGTAAACCCAGAAACAGAAGCAGAGATTCAGGCATGGGATCCCGACTTTTGTTTCCTATTGGATAGTGGAGACTCAATCACCTGTCTGAGGATAGGTAGGGAGTGGTGGCGGGGTGCGGGCCCGCTCTGCTCAAATGCCCCTGGCATCGGGACACCGAGCCTTCGTTCCCACTCCAAAGTCTCGGGCTTCCTAACAATCCTCTGAGCCTCTGAAACGTCTATGATACTAACCAAACAGTGCCGCCTCCCTCAGCCAGCCTGCTCTCCACCACAGTCGCCATGCTTTCCATCTAGGTTTAAGGCACCTTCATGCAGAAATAAGAGCATAAAGATTAGACACTAGAACCTCCCTCAAAGAGCAGGTCTTCTCCAGGGCCCCTTGTCCTCTGAGGGGAAGCAGGGCGGTCACACTTGCTGGCTTGCCGAGGACAGCTCAGTTCAGGACTGTTTTCTGACAAGATGAGTAGCCAAATGCATCTTCACTGTCAAGGCAATAACTGATACAGACGTCCAACTGGAAGGCTGATTCTAAGATGAAAAGGACCACGCACTGTGTCTTGTCTGATTCTAATATCATGCCACAGGGATAACCATTTTTAACATTGCACTGCAGTCTTTCCATTAAATGAAAAGGTATCTCGAAACAAGATCTATGGCTCTGCTTGATGAACCAATAATATATTTTCATTTTCTCTCTACGCAAAATGCCCTCTTGTGTATGAAAGAAAGGCGGGTGGGTCCCAAGTCAAAGAAGGTCCTCGCAGCTCCCCGAGAAGCAAGCAGGACCCTGCTCCTCCCCGGCATCTACCGGCATCATGTTGTGGCTTAAAATGCAGGTGGCGGCCCTGAGTATACCAGGAAGCTGCCAACCAACATCCATCAGAATTGACTCCTTTCTATTTTCTCTCATCCACAGTTAAACACCAGCCCCAACATTGAGATGTAGCTTTTATAACAGGCAATTAAAAATTGATAAGAACAAAAAAGTAAAGAAAATTGACCAGTAATCCTACTGTTTGAAGATTTCCTTGTTAACTATTCTAACGTTTCCCCCTTATCTTTTCTGTGCTGACACACATCACATATCACAGCACATGGTCGTGATACAGCACCAGGATTCATTCTGAACAGATGTCACAAAACAGATCCGTGTAAATAGATATCATCCTTTGAAATAATCATCTGACAAGGCTGAATGTTTCTTCTCAGGGTAATTCCTGTGCTGGAAACACTTTTGTAGACTCTCTGCCTTGACTGTGAGATTCAATTTAAGAGCAGCGTGGTGAAATCTGATCTGCTTTTCTTAAGTCCACAGTAGAACTCCCAGACTTATCACATCTTGTATGCATGACCCTTGACTCTGATACAACTTGTCTGGTTATGTTTTCAAATCCTTCAAAGGAAGACTGAAGCTCTTCTAAAACCACGGTCGGCAGAGCCTTGAAACAAAGGAGAGTCTTTTGCCGACCTTTGCCTGGTACCTGGGTCCTGTAAGTTGTTTGCTTTGAAACAAGTACACATTTGGATGCGAAATTTTTGCAATGAATCTTAAAAATCGATCCCATGGCTTCCTAGATTTATCTTCTGCCTGAGTGTATTTATGTGTAAAGCGCTGTGCATTTTAAGAGATCATTCCAGTCATGATTTATCCACTGAAAGCAATTGAAGTTATGTCTTACACATCTTAAGTTAAGTTTGATAAAAACTCCAATGCATTTTCCTAAGTCTTTTTCTCCATAATTCTTAATCCCATGTGCATTTTAAAGGAAATGAATTCCGTGTGTTTCGTTTTCCATACACTTAACTCGTCAAACAATGCTTTGGAAGGACACCCTTTGATATCCAAGAAGCCCTTTGAGTCTTTTTATGAGACTTTTTAAGTCTTTCTCCTCAGAAACAGGAAGTCATGTTTGGCCAGGACTCTGCATGCCAAGTGGTTTCAGTTCAGTCTGGAAAGGCCGTACCACAGGGCTGGGTGGGCTGGAACACGGCAGCACGTTCCCGTCAGGGTTTGAAGGATGGGAGACATGAGGGAGAGAGCATGCATTCATCTGCTGGAACTGCTGAGAAATTCGAAGAGATGGCAGGATCATTTTCAAATGAAAAAAAAAAAAAGAGCCTAATATTTATTGACCTTCTGGTGTGTATTTTCTTCAGGAGACTCTGTGAGCACTGATCCCGCACTGCACATGGCGTCTCACTCCCAGCTGACTGCCTCATTGAGTATTTCTGACTCTCTTCTTCCCACACGCTACTTTCAACTTGGTGTTTTTTTTGACTCAGATCACAAACCAGCAGTCAGCTCACACGGGTCTGTTCTTCAGGGACTGTTCTCCTGTGATCCGCAGTGGGTTATAGCTGTTTTAACAGAGACATCTGGGCCCAAACTTGAAAACGTTCTGATGCTTTGTGGGTCCATAAGAATGAGATGGGTTATTGGGACAATATCATAGGTCTGTTTACATAGGCATGTAAAGTGTGGAAAAATAACATCACGTAAGTCTGAACCATGCTGGAACACAATTAGATTTCTCTTCCTGCTCAGTATCAAAAGAAAGTATATGCTGATATCCTCAGAGGACAAAAGATACATAAACACATGTCCAGTTTAATGTGAAATAAACAGGTTTCAATAGTAAGATTTATATATGTTTATTATCAAAGCCATGCAAACATGACCAGAGAAAAAGATTGTTTTCTATAATAGGAAAGCTCGTTTAAAATTCTGAAAAAATCTGCAAGATTTCTGCTTCATACCTTTATTAAAAAGTACAAAGAAGCATTTTTTTGTTATGTAACAGCCCCTACAATCACTGCTGTGCTTAAGGTCTGGCATCTGCAAATCGTTTTCCCCAGTGTCCCATCCCCGATCGAGTGGAATAGCCACCCGAGCCATTAATCATAACAACTTGCACTTGGATATTTTTCAAATACTTTCAAGTCTATTATCTCATTTGACCCTTATAAAAAGCTGCAGCAGGAATTAATAATGCTGTTTCACAGGAAGAAAGGCAGTCACAGAGAAGTTAAGAAACTGCCCTAAAGGTCAGAAAGTAATTAATGGCCAAAGGAAGAAACTTTATGGAGTTATGGTGCTCTGCTGAGACCATTCCCTGGTTCCTTGAAAAGGACAAGCATGATGGACCTAGGGCGGGGAGGTCAGGACTTGGAGACTCCAGTCACTTGATGGTGTGTTCAGTTAGTCAAGGGGCATCACCAAGGAGACCTACATTGGACCCATGGATTTCCAAGTCCATCAGCACATGTCCACTCACATCCCAAATGAGGGCCCTGTGCTCTGATCTGTGATTCCGTGCTGCTCAACTCTGTCCGCCTGGACACTCCTTTCCAAAATGCCCTGTGGCCTCCTTGGAAATCCATCAGATGGGTGTTGAAATGGACCCCTGACATGTACTCAAACTAAAGGCATCTTTGCATTGAATAAGCTCTAAATGAAACTCAAAGCACTTTTATACTTTGTGACCAATATGAAATGATTTAAAAGTATGTCATTTGCTGAACCATATGGAGAACCGAAGTGATATAAAGCTATAAGGCAAGAGCTGGTTCCCCAGCTTATGTGATGGGCACTGGAGACACGCTGAGCCAGGGCAGCTCTGCAAAGTCCTCCTTCGCCCCACATTGTGGGTAAAGGGGGTACAACAGCACACAGTCTCTCCGGATTGGTCTCTTGTCCACGCCCCAGCCCAGGGCAGGGGAGCACAGCCTCCAGGCAGAAGACAAGCCCCTGTTCTTCTAGCCGTTAGCCCTACCCTTCATCGAAGATGCCTCCATCCTCCTCCAAATGCAGAAATGACCTTTTGTCCCATTTTCTAGAAAAATGCAGCAAAGAATGCTATCTTTCCTTTCAGAATAAAGATGAGTCGTTCCACCTTGCACCTTATGCCCCTTCTCTCTTACCCGTACCCCCAGGTCTCTCTCCAGCCTCAGCCCAGGATGTGACTCATGGGTCTGCCCAGCTGCCTTAGAGTATGTGCCATGTACATTCTCCATCTGTTATCTTGCTAAATGTTGACTTTTCTCTGCTAATCGTGCCTAGTGTTAATTTGTTCATTCATTCACCCTGTGAAGAACCTCAGAGAAACAGGGGAGCTCTTCTTTTGACCATCCCACAGGAACAAATCACCCACCTTAATACGCTCGACAGAAAAACGGGAATGAAAATATGATAAGACCACACAGGAAGGTTGCTGGGTCCATCAAGACAAAATTTAGTGATCTGATATGAAGAAAGTTTTCAAAAGGCCGGTACTAAAAGTGAGGTTTTCAGGTGAGCCTCAGACACGTGGGCATCTGGGTATCTCCTCAGTTTAAGTGAGACGACACAGTGGAAGGGGGAGAGGGAAGGCTCGGCTTTGACTTTGAAGAGTCCACGTTCAGGTCAATGTCATTGGCCTTCAAGGCAAAGATGACGGAAAACCTCCTAGGCGTGTCTGAAAATAAGGTCCACCAAGAACTCTTCCCTGTTGACCATACAGGACACGAGCTTCTCAAATGTGTGTAGGCACCACTCCCCCCACCAAAATAAAGTAAGTTCGGGTCTTCTTTTCTTAAGGAATTCCAAGGCCGGGCTCTGGGTTCTGAAATCCCGGTGAAAACAAATTGTCTTTGTACCCAATGCGAGTAGCTTGTTGGGTCTTTTTATCATTTGGAAGGTCGCTAAGAATTCATCTAGAAAGTGGCCCCGGTGGACCCAAGTCTGTGTAACCTCCTGTAATCACGCCCTACACTCACCTTCTCTTTTTTAGGTTCTTCGTCTTTGGAGAGAGGAAGGAAGGATGATGCAGCTTTCCTTAGTCTTGCTTTCGTTCTTTCACGCTGGCCCAGATCTGGAACCCGGGTCCCTGGGTTTCCACGGTCCCAGGCTGTGTCTCAGCCGCCGGAGCACACATGCGCCGCCACCTCATCTAGAGAGAGACAGGAAGCCTCCTCTGGCCTGGAGGCCCTTCCCCGTGGGTGTATGTGACCCCAAAGACACACACCACACAGACAGGCATGATGTTAGAAGCAGTCTGCTGAAATAAAAGTACGAAAAATACAGCAAGGGTTTTGTACTGACCTCCGTTCTGCCCGCCCCCTGCTCCACGCCGACCCGCCCTGTGCGAGGGTCAGCAGCGGTTCTGAAACTCAGTTTACCTTCTGTTAACTGCAAGCAGCAACACCCGGTATATGGTTTTCTGCGGTTAAATGAGATCATTCTTCCAAATCAACTTAGTCTGGTCACAGGGTTAAAAAAGGGTTAAAAAGTGTTCATCTTTCTGACAGGGAGCTGGGCCGTATCTGAATGTGTTCAGTTCCTTGTTTTTCTTTTTAATTATCAGGGGCTTCATTAAAGCCCAGGAGAAGCCTTTTCCCTTTTCCCATCGGTGTCAGTTGTCCTGCGTCCAGAGCCTGCAGGCCAACCCTCCACGCCTGAAATCACTTATTTTCAAAGCAGCTCTTTTTCCAGGGCATACTCATCCTAAGCAACCCACGAAATGTCTCCCAAAAGCTAAAAGATGATTAAAACAAAAAAATGAAAAAAAAAAAAATGAATGAGTATGAGCACCAGAGTAAAGAGCAGGAATAAGACCTAAGTGTGAAATGTAAAATGTAACCCGCACATGCAGTGTTAACTCATGAACGTTAGAAATCTGGACCAGCTTTCCACCCACTTTGCCTGTGAGTCTCCTTGAAACGGCCTATAAAACCTGGGACCCGGGCCGCTTTCTCTCGGGGCGCGTAAGCCGGGGCAGCTGATCCTGGTAAAATAGTTATATGGAACTTTAGAAATTACAGCTTGGCTTAGCCAGTATTTATCGCCTGTGTAACATACAGAAACAGTAAAATAAAAGAGCACAACTTTCCATCTGGCTACATTACAGCCCCTGCGTGAGGAGAGGGGCCATTTTTCATTTAAAATGGTGGCAGCCCATAGCTCTCCTGCCTTTGATATGACCACACGTGATAGAGCAGCAACAGACGGACTATAAATATGAGTCCAGTGTGCTGAAAAGTTCCAGGACTCACTTCTCCACCAAAATACCTTCCCAAACTCCCTCAGTATCTTTTCTCTCTCCCCCTCTGTCTCTGTCTGTCTCTCCCACTCTCTCTCCATCCCCATCTCGTTCTCTCTCCTCTCTCTCTCTTTGTCTCCTCTCTCTCTCCTCTCTCTCTGTCCATCTCTTCTCTCCTCTCTCTCTCACACACACACACACACATGCACACTCCTTTGTCTCTCTCTCTCTCTCTCTCTCTCTCTCTCTCTCTCTCTCTCTCTCTCTCTCTCTCTCTCTCTCTCTCCTTTCCTTATTTTAGGGACACCAAGCATCCTTCCAAAGAAACACTGCAGGACACATGAATGACCAGCTTCACTTGAAAACAAGGCAGAAGAAAGCAGACACAGTCCCTGGCCGTGCCAGAGTGAAGTCTTCCTTTCCTACAGCTTTGCTGAGTTGCCCAGGGCTCATGTTCTCTGTCAGCATCAGCCAGAAAGCAGGGGAGGTGCCCTCTCCTCCCTGACTGCAGTCCTGTACGAGGTGAGCAGGCTGCTGGGAGCAGATGGCCCTCCGTTCTGGACAGGGATTTTAACATCTTTTCATGTTGGGCTGATTCACCAAGCCTGGGGCTAGAAGTTTTGTGAGCTTTGTTAGTCCATCTGGGACTTTCAAGGTGTCAAGTGAAAATGAGAATCAAGTTAAAACAAACAAGTCAAAGGAAAGAAAAGCAGCAGAATTCATAAAAAGAAAAAAAAAAAAAACAAAAGGAAAGGCGCAGGCAGGAATGAAGGTAAGTAGAGACAGGAAGAGAGAGGCTGTTCCCCCGGCCCCGGGACGAGAACCTGGGTCCCTGGGATGTGTGTGGCCTGCCTCTTCTTCATGGGGTGGGGTGCCCAAGGAGTCATGTTAAGTCTCCAACAGGGATGGGGGGTGGAGTAATGCCAACGGCTCCTTTCACCTGATCTTTCAGAAGAGCATCTTCCTTTGCAAATATAATTTGAGAAAAACCAACAAAAACAAACCAGACAACAAATAAAACAGCTGATCTGCATTGTCGTTTGCTTCTTTTCATTATACTCCTAAAGAGTGTGCCAAGAATTGAGAGGGAGATTTTCTTGGAGATCGCCCCCTTGATTAAGACAGGAAGAGGTTAAATTTACCCAGGAGTTGAGCAAAGCATAACCCCTGAGTTTTACACCAAAAGAGGTAAAGAGAAGAGGTGGCGGTGCTGAGATGGGTGTAAATCCTGGTGTCAGCTGGGTCATCGTGGCGAAACTCTGCGGGTGCTCTGAGCTTCAGCTTTGCCGCCCACAGTAAGAAGAGACGGACATCCACCGGGACGCGCGTGTGGAGTGACAGCTGGCTGTGGGTTAGGACTGAAAGAACACCTCTTCACCTTCCACAGGTAGCGTCCGTCTTCTTAGCCGCAATTGCAGTGACCCTTGAAGTAAACGGTCTCTTAGTCCTGGGAGGAGCCGCTCCCCTGAGCCCGAGCCAAACTCTGCTCTCCGAAAAACTCCTTTTCCTGCTCAGCTGCTCCTTGGGTTTTCCTGGCGGCCCGGCCCCTGCAGGCTGTCCGCCCCGCTCCCGATGTTTGTGAGGACAAGGGGATGGAAGGGAGCGCCGGTGAGCTGTGAAAGCAGGGAAACAGAGCAGATGGGCCGTCGTGTTCCAGTAACCATGACCTTGAGCACAGAGCCGCGTGCCCAACGCCGACGGGCCCAGTGGGCAGGGAGCAGACTCTGCGAAGAGGAGCCCGGTGGTCAGCCAGCACCCGGAAAACGCAAGTCTCCCCAGGGACTTCCTCCGGGGTCAGGAGGGGAAGTGGACCACCTTTCCTGAAACAGGAAGACACAAGGACCGTAATCCACTTCCAGGCTCCATGTCAGGGAGCACATGACTCTGCCACGTTCACGTAGGTCAGAGGCGTGACAGCGACTAGAGAAGAGCCTCGTTCCTCTCCCTGGACATGGTCATGCAGAGTGAGGGCCTCTGTGGCAGGTGCGGGTGCTGGTGCCCGGGGAGGCCGGCTCAGCCGGCTCAGCCAAGACAGACGCTGCGCTCAGAAATGCACCTACAACTCTCGGGGTTCCCAGCCCTCCGGTGGGTTTACAGAAGTTTCTCCAAAATGCATTCAACCTTCTTTGGTCCTGGGCTGTGCGGATCTCTTTCGCTGGGAGACTACACCTTCTGAATTGCTTTGTTGTAGTTTTCAAATACACCCGCTTGGCTGATGCTTATCTGAGGTCAGCAGAGGGACGGGTTTTTCTGGGCCTAACAGCCTGCAAGTGCTCATTTTCTGCGTGTATGTCAGGGGATATCCACCCGTACCCGCAGGAAACGTTCATTCACTTGAAGAAATGCACACATTACAAGGAAAACGCTTGGCTAGATTTAGTAAGGAGTTCACAGAAGAGCAAACCCAGATTCCAGCCTCCAGCCGCCGGAAATTAGTCCACCTGCATCTGAGGTTCTAGCCCAAGTCATTTGACTCCTGTCACTTTTTCCTTAAATGCCATTTGAAGAATTTTTCGGATTTACTGTATCTCAGTGTCCTCAGATGTAAACTAGAGATTGACAAGAATTCGGGTCTGATAGGCGCTCTAAGGAATTGAATACGTAGGACATGGAACACATACTAGCTTGGTACAAACATGTAGTAGGTGGTCAGGCAGGGAAGAAACACGCTGATGGTTAAAATATGTTTCAGGGTGCGCCTCTGTGTCTCAGGCAGCTCAGCTGACTCTGGTGTGGACCATGTCAGGGCCAGGGACCTGGGTTCGAGACCCAGGGGTGGGAGAATCAAAAAAATAAATAAAAATGCTTCTTTCTCTCCTTCCTTCCTTCCTTCCTTCCTTCCTTCCTTCCTTCCTTCCTTCCTTCCTTCCTTCCTTTCTTCCTTCCTCTCTTAAAAAAATGCCATTTCCAAATCACTCCCGCTATGGAGCGATGATGCTGTTTCAGCAACAACAGAACCCCTGAGCAGAGACCTTGTGTCTCAAGGGCCTGTGAAGAGCTGGTAGGATGTTTTCATGGCTCACCTGGGACACATCTCGAGAGGCGGCTGAGGCGTCTCCTCACAGGGCAGCGCGGGACCTTCTCAGACACGCTGGCACTGCTCACTCAGCCACCAAACCGAACGCTCCCGGTCGCCCAAGACTGTGATCTCGGAAAACACAGGCTGAAGTGTTGGACTGTTACACCTCTAACCTTGGTGCCCTTCGGAAAATCATGAGCCTGCAATGAGATGAGACCCAGGGGTTTGCATTTATTGCTAGAGCTGACCCGCGGCCACCAGGTCCAGGGTCCACCGGCGCCGGTTCCGCGAGAGGCCAGCCGCCCGCGCAGGTTGAAGAGCGGCCTCAGAGGACCGTGCTCTCGTGTTTGGAGGATTCTGAGTCCAAGCACGTCTGTGTGCGGGTTTGCTGTTTTTGCTCACTGTTTTCCACCAGATCTAACAGCAATGGTTTTTTTTAAATTTTTTGCTTTTTTTTTTTTTGGTATCAGCTGTTTCCCTTACTGATTCTCTGGTAGCTCTTTTCTTGTGCTGAGCGGTGTTTGAAATGTGCGGTGTGTCCAGGCACGAAGCGTCCCTGACACAATCACGACAGGGAGCCATCGCACTGCAATGCGTTGTGGAGACAGGTATCGCCCCTCGAGACCCCTGCACGCGGGAGTGACTGGCACGCAGAGGTGATGTTGAAGATGTGGTGGTTTCAGTTGCGCGTCGTTCCTGAGTCCCCGGCACCAGGCTGGATGCAGAGGGGCCGCCCAGCGCTTCTGGGGGTGTGAGTCGCCGCCGCTGCGAGGCTGAGGGGAGCCGTGCTGACATGACGTGTGGGGGCTGCCCAGCCAGAGGGGTGACGCCTGGACCAGGCAGAGCAGGCACATTGCAGGCGACACACTTTCGACCTCCAGGTGGGGAGAATCTTGCAGCCTGAATGTCGACGGCTTTGCTGTGCGTGGCGGAAACCCCCAGGCGCCACTGTGCGGGGACATGCAGCTCCCAGAGCGGCCGCCAGCCACCAGCTCTGCCCCGACTCTCACGCAAGCAATGTGCAGTTGGCGTGCATTTTGGTTCAAAGTCGGGACGTAATTGTTGATACCTGGCGGTTTTAAGTCTTCTTGACGCCTGCCCTGGCAGGGAGCCCATGGTGGGCAGGGGAGGCCTCCAGAGCACAGCATGAGCGCAGGCGGAGTTGCCGCAGGAAAACTCGTGTTCCCTCCGTCCCTGGAACTCACATTCCAAGACAGAAATGACCCGTCACGTCAGACTTCAGGAAATTGCCATTCAAACCCCTCGCTGCATCCGATGTCTTGGGTGCAATGACACAGACATTTTGGGTGACACCCTGAGGGGACTGAGGTCTTCACCCTGTCCCACCACTGCAAACTGAATGTCCAGCCCGTGTGTGCTGCTCCAGGCTCTGTCCATGGCGGGAATCCAATGGCCCAGCCCCCCAGAGCCCAGACCTTCTCCAGCCGCGAGGCCCCGGAGTCAGATGCTGGGAAAACAAGGGCATTCTGAGCTGGGTTTCGAAGGATGTCACTCAGCTGTGCCTGAACAGTGCCGTGTCCTTGTGTGTCATCTTCCTCAAAGTGGAACCTGTGAGTCAAGGATGACTTCCAGGTTATTTTCTTTTCTCACTGTTGAAAGACTCACCGCCCTTTCGTTCTCTTCCTTCTGCCCCATTCTGTTGAAGCAAGTCCACTCTTTCTTGAAACTATTATACCTTCAACAGGGAGTTAGAGGATGTGGTCTGTTGTCTGTCTCTGTTCAGGACAAGGCCTCTCTTCTGGGCGACACACCGTCATGTCCTGGGTCTACAGGGACAGACCTGGTCTGTTTTCTTTGTAAAGAAAGTCTCCTCTTGGGGCGATGTCAGCAGGTCCCAGTTCTCACAAAGACTTTCCCTCAGACTCCACTGGAGTCCACTGGCTCCAGTGTTAGGAGAGAGAACAGTGCTCGACTGTTGGCTCTTCCTCAGACCAGCTCACATGAAGCACAGGGACCCTCGTCTCTACGGAGCTGGTCAAAGTGTGAGGACAGCAGACGAAGGAGACACCGGCAATGGCCTGAGGAAATCCCAGGGCAGATGAAGGTCTCACCCAAGAAACCTGGGAAGAGGTGCCCAGCTGGGGCGATGACGTCTTTGAATGATTGATTCTCTAGCAACGTGTTCTGATACCTCCCTAGCGTTTCTGGTGATGCTTCGACATGCAGAGAGCTCTTGTGTGGATGTGGTCAGCGCCCTCTGACCTGCCATAGCCCAGCACATAGCTGGTGCCCAGATGTGGCTCGTTCTGAGTCTCCAGTTAAGAGCAGGCATGATGATTCAGCTTCTCCCCCCACTTTTGTGACTGATGCTTTGTGTTCTTCATCCTTCTGCTTCGTCATGTCATTTCCAATGGTGTCAAGTGACGCTTCCAGGAGAGAAAAGAAAATAGAAGTAACACAGTCAACAGATGGCAAGTGCCTGCCGGTCTCATAGGTACTTTCTAGCCAGATACCGTGCAGAATGATTGAGTGATTATCTTCCTTTGCTGGGTTGGAGAATGAGTGTAGAGCGTCTCAGTCAGTCTAGTAAACTCAGGAGTTCAGCTTTGGAACCAGCAATGTTCTCTCTTTAGAACGAAACACAGAGTCACTGCTTGATTTGGCTTTTTAATACAAAACGCTTTCTTTGATCTATACACTTTGGGGTGAAACATTTAATTTTATATTTTTGCAAAGGCAAAGGTCAGAAAGTGTTGATATGTCTCAAAGGGATTTTAAAGTTCCAGGCTTGATGATTTCTAAGAATCTCCAGATCCATGCTTCGTGGCTGCAGGAGTCTGGCCACATCGTCGCCGCTGCTCCTTGGAGGAGCTAAAGGACTCAGTAGCTGCAGAGGAATGAGTGGCCCTTTCCTACAAAGCCTCCCAAGGATCCAATCATACTCCAACAATCGCTTAGAGACTCGAGCCATTTCAAAGTGAGTACTTAACTAAAATGATGGCAGAAAGGTGTGCCCCATGTGTCTGACAAAAAAAGAGGACCCTCACCCAGGACCAGTGAGATAATTAGTAAAACACAATGCTAAATAAAAACGAAAATCCCTTGTTCAACAACGAGTAGGGCTCTCAAGACAGTGAGAGCGGAGCGTGAAGCCGATGCGTCTCTGAATGTGGCCTCCAGGTGACGCGTGGGTGGAGCACCCCAAAGCGAGCTTCCCTGAGCTCGTGGAGAGAAGCTGCTTTTGACTTGAAGTCAGAAACGTGACCTCCAGTTCCTGCCGCGTCTTCTCTCGGCTCATCGGCAATTCACTGCTCTTCTCTGGACCTCTGCACGTCAGTTCCCTTATTCCACTGCTGACCTTCACAAAGATGCGTTTTCTTTTCAATGCTCAGTGATTTGGGCCAATTCTGTTTCTACTGGTAAGTGCAGCTATTTTCAAATAAAGATGGGCAGACATGCAAAGTCCCTGCAAGCACAACGAGCTGCATCTCCTGAGACCAAGCTTATATGACAACTGACACCCTCCGTGGAGCTCCGTGTCCTCACTCATAAGCGGCAGTCTTTGTTTTTCCCTGATTATACAGAGACATCTGAAGACACATGAAGTGCTCTCAAAGACAGCCTCAGTCAAAAATGGGGCAATGGAGGCCAAGGCGACAGATTTTAAGTGTCCTCGCTCCAGCATGGACACTCATGCGTGTGTCTCCTCCAAGTACCTGAAAGTGTGAACTGAGTCTTCCGGCCGTTTGATGCCCGTCCCATGCACCGTCCACCTCCTACTCCGGGATGACGTGCGGCTGTGTCACAAAGTGCCAGCTGGGCAGATGAAGCCAGAGGAAAGAGAACTCCGTTGTCCCAGAGTCCAGGGCCAGAGGCTGAGACCGAGGTGTGAGAGGGCGGGCTCCTCCCGGGTCCACAAGGGGGAATCTGTGCCAGCCCCTCTCCCTGACCTTGGAGGCCTGTCTTCGTGTCCACGTGCTATCCCTGTGTGCCTGTCTGTGTCTGGGTTTCCTCTTCTCACAGGGACACCAGTCATATTGGATTGAGATGCAGCCTGATGCTCTCACATTAACTTGTTTGTCACAAATAAGGTCACATCAAGGGACGGGAGGCAGAGACTGCAGCATGAGATTCTGAAGGGATCGCTATTCCAGCCATAACCTGCACGACTACACTGGAAGGGGACAGCGCTGCCTCCTGCGCTTCAAAGGAAACGCGCGTGGGCACAGAAACGTGAAAACAGAAGACACGGCAGGAGTGGAGAGGACCGGTCGCCACGCTGGATTTGGGCCCCGGGGAATCTCCAGGAGGAGCGTGCAGTCTAAGAGATGTTAAGACCTGTGCCTCCACGCCAGGGAGGTGGGGAGACATCAGCATGGGGGTGGACACGTCATGGGCGCCCCCAGCATGTCCTCCAGCGTGTGCTGACATGGGGGCTGTCGACAGCAGCCCCAACGAAAACACGTGCATCTCTCTTGCCCTCTTCTTCTTCCTGTGCAAACGAAGCTTTCAGCTGAGCATCTTCCCGAGAGTCACGGTGTCCTGTGCAAAGGCCGTGCTACCTCCAAGGTAGTGAGTGCTCTGATTTTCAATTTGTTAAAACAATGAAATATCCTGGTGAAATCACCTTCCTCTAAACGCAAACTCTTCCTGACACGAGTCTAGGGAATTGGAAGTGACTGGATGAGGGGAGGTGCTCTGGGAAGGTCTGAGACTCTGGAGGATGCAGAGAATGGCAGATAACAGGCAGGAGAAGTCACACCTGAAAATAAAACAAGTGAGTGAGAGAGCGAAAGAGAGCACCAGCAAGAAAGAATAACAGGGGGAAATCAGGAGAGAAAATTCTTTTCCACGAGGAATGACAAGACCCCCACTGATCACACTCTGCCAGCCCTGGAGAGTCCCCGCCCCGCGGCCCCAGCCCCACCTACAAAGACCTGCGCCAGCGCCGGTGGTTTCCAACAGCCCAGGGCTGCGCCGTGGACACTGGCCCTGCCAGGTGCCCACTGTCCCTGTCAGGCACCTGCTGAGAAAACTCTAGGACAGGGCTCCCGCCAGCCCTGCAGACCCGCCTTGGCCTCTGAGGGAGGACGGGCCTCCACCCCAGGGAACCCGGGGCTCGCAGAGACACCCTTCTTGTTTTCCGTAAGTGGGTACCTACGAGTTCACTCACTCACCCCTCTCCATTCCTGACTCCCTGCCAGACGTCCAGTCTCCTCTGGAGAGAGACGCTACGGTCATCCACACTGGAGTCACCACCACGGCAGCATCACAGACGAAGCCCATCTTTCACACGCCAGTCGTGTCCGGCTAGGTTAACTTTGTCAAAGGCCGACATATGGCGGAGGGCATTGCCCTGACGGGGAGCCCAGCCTCACCTCCCTGAGATGTCTCGATTCTGGTCGACACCCAGAGGCCAGGACGCGGGGCGGAGCCATCGCCAGCTGTCCCACGGAGGGCAGGTGCAGCCGGCAGTCCCCGCAGTGAGAGGAGTGTGGCCAACCTACCAGGTTCACTGTGAACCGCCGACCAGACGGGACAGACGGGTGGAGTCTGCCTCATGCACCAGTGACCTGCTGTGACTTGTGGATGTGAGTTCCACCGAGAAGTGACCCGAAGTGGTAGATAAGTCATGTAGTTTCTGGGATGTTACCTTTCAGCCATCTGCGCTCATTCCCCTTCTCATCCAGGGAGATGGAAAACGGATGCAGGTCGTGTCTGCGTTGATTAGTGGAGCCCGTTTCTTTATGTGAAAAGCAGACTATATGCGGAAAGAAGACGGAAAATCAGCATTTCTCCTGTACGTTCCAGACAGAGAAGGACGAGCAGTGGCCCCAGCTGGGACCCTGCCTGGGACTCCAGCTCTGCAGGAAGGCCCGTCTACCCCGTGGACCCATCTCCCATTTCCTCAGAAGGCAGAGGCCACCGCGCACACGGCTCCTCTCTCTCGGAGACAACCTGGGAGATGCGGCATCGACAGAAACCAGAGGTGAGGAAGGAATCAGACCTACAGGCCTGTGACAGCAGGATGAGGCGATCAGGCGACAGGCTGGGAGGAGGGAGGAGCCCCGGAGAGTCCTCACTCGGCCCCCGACGGAGGTGCCAGAGAGCCCAGCTATGGGGACAAGTGTCCCTGTAGAGCCAGTTCCAATAACCTGAAGCCCCGACGCCTCGTGCCCGCACCTGTGACCGCACTGAGAGCCGAGCGTCTGGTCCAGCGCACCTGCACGGGCGAGGCCGCCACCCACTCCCTGCACGGGGTGTCTGTGGAGCGTGGCTGCAGCCTTGTCACCGTTGCCACGTGTGACATGTGAGGGCGGCGGCGGCAGCGCCGAGACCCGGGGCCTGTCAAGGACCCTCACGGCCTTGCCAACATGCCAGGCTCGGTCTCCCCGCAGCGCTGACCACACTCAGGCCGCACCCAGCACCTCCTCCAACCCTGAGCTGCGGCAAAGCCAGTCCCGGAGCCTCAGCATGAGCGCGCCGCCCGCCGCGGGGGCTGCCGTCCGTCGTGCGCCCCTTCCTCTCCCAGCTTCATGGCCCGTCCTGGTGAGCTGGAGACGCACGTCCAGCGGGAGGGAAGCCAGGCCTGCGTCGCGATCCGCATGCTCCGTGGGGGTGTGCTGTGCCCCGCTGCACGGCTTCGGGCCCCTGAGCTGTTCTCACCACATTGGCCACCTCCCCTAGGGTCTGTGGGAGCTGCAGGGGCCACCCAGCCCCGCCTGCCCTGCCTGCCCCTTCCTCTCCAGTCGGCTTGAAGGACAGGGTCCCATGACCCTCTCCACCTGGGGACTTTTCAGGGACAGTGCACTGAAGCTTCTAAGCTAAGTCCTACAGGCGCAGGCCCGGGCGCTGGTGGCCCAGAAACAGCCTCATGGCCTTTCTCGCTCATGTCTGCCTGTCCCCATCAGCACGCTTCTGCCCTCAGACATTCTGTCCACAGGCTGGGGGCTTAGACACAGACGCTTATTCCCCGGTTCTGGCCTGGATCAGAGGTCAGGGTGCCTGCCGAGCTGGGATCTCGGAGGCCCCCTTCTCGGGACAGCGCCACGCGCTCCCCTTCCATCTCGCTTTTCCTGCCCTGATAAGGTCCGCTTCCCTAATAAGGTCATCTTCCGTGACTCCTCTTCCAGAAGGAAAGCAAATCACGACTGTTACCCAATCACTTATTTTCCAAAGAGTGCTCATATGTCCACAAGTCTGGTTTTTGTCTGCATTTTCCATTTCTTCTCATTCATCTTCCTAACCGAGTGTGACTTGGTCCAGACACGAATTTGGCAGCTCTTTTTTGTGCCCCAACGTCACTGATGGTGTCATCCTACAGCTGAGGATGTGGCCTGGGGTCATGGCTGAGCTGTCACCGTGTGTCAAGCATAGGACACAACAAAGTCCCCTCCGATCAAGCCTAATCAGTGCCTTCTGACGGCACCTCTGCCATCACCTGCGAAGATTAAAAACATAATGTGCAAATATTAAATGGACTCACAGTTCTCCCTTTTCCCTTTCATCACGGCAGCATCCCTGCACACTGAGCTCAGTGTCTCACACGTTCACGAACAAAGGAGAGCTGAGCATCGGACCTGCATCGGACCTGCTTCCTCTCCTGGCCTCGGACCCCACTCGCACACCGTACTAACTGCAAACAGCGGGTCTTAATCATTCTTCGTTGCCAAAGAGCCCCGCAAATTACTGTGGTGCTGGCTCTGGGCACTGCTAGAAGAAATAAATGCCTCTGTTTATGTGGAAAATATGACCATATGGCTTAGTTGGGGGTATTTAGATTTTTTCATGAATATAGAATTTCAGCAATGAGTATGACGGGTAGTGCTTGAGAGTTCTTCAGAAAGAATGAATAACAGATTCACCAAAATTGCTAGAACCTCATCCGTGATGAGTGGCCGTGGCTGCTATTAACAGGGAAACAGAAGGAAGCAGCAAGGTGCTCGCGTGGCTCTGCCCTCAGTGTCACCTGCTGCTCCATCCAGCGCTCCGAAGTCTGTCCTGGCTGCCGGCAGAGCAGGCCTCAGACGGCCGGGCTGGGCAGGGCCACCTGGGAGACGTCTCCGTCCCTCTGAGCAGCTGGGGACAAGGCCTGGCACAGGAGCGCGGTGTTTTGTCTCTGGGGAGAACTCTGGCTGCTTCGTTCTTCCACAGCATTGCGGAGAAGCCTTCTGCTCACATGCACATTCTGCGTTGCTGTCGACTTGGCTTCTTCCGAAAGTTTCCATGGTAAAACTCAAAAACACAAAAGGGCTGGCTTTCCAAAGTTCCAGAAGTCAGAAGCCCATCAGTGAACTCTGAGCTCTTCCCCTCTTCCCGAGAGCACCGTCGTTTTGTGTCCACCTTCCAGGGGAGGTGGGGCAGGAGCGGCAGGTCCTCAGGGCCGAGAAGCCGAGCTCCTGTGAGTCCGTCTGTGAGTCCCAGGCTGAGGCCTAACCGCACACGTTTACTCCCCAGGTCTGGAGGCGGGAGACTCAGAGCACGGTGCCTGCAGGGTCTGGGAGGCGCCTGCCTGACCGATGGCCGTCACACAGTGGGAGACCCGGGTGGGGGGCATCTCCTTTTTAGGGCGCTGAGCCAGCCATAGGGTCACATTGTCACACTCCATCACCTCCCACAGACCCTCCTCCCTGGGGCTACAGTTTCAGCATACGCATTTGGGGGGCCGAGGGCACAGACAAGCAGACCACGGCGTCACCCGAGGCCACGCACCTGGAGTGAAGCACAGAAGTAGGCTTCAAGACTCCACCTCCTTGTGACTTGATGATGAATGACCAGCCGCCTCAGGACTCCTGCTCAGTGTGAATGTGTCCACAGGATTTCCTGAGCAGGAGTGGCACCACAGTCACTGTAGGAGGATCGCGCTGTCCATCTGATGACACCATTCTGTCCTGTGAAACAGCTCAGGGCTCAGAAGCGCGGGGCGTCAGGGTCACTGCTCTGACATGGAGACTTGGAGGCGGATTTCAGAGAGAGTCCCGGCGAGGCATCACTCGGAGTGGAAAGCTCTTGTCCTGCATCTTGCAGTGAGGTCGCATGACCGCACCACACCCCTGGGGGTTCGTGGGGCTGCTTTGACCTGGGTGGGCATCCTCCGTGCACCGTGGTCTGCAGGCTGAAAGCCCTGGGTCCAGGGGTGAGCAAGGCGGGCTCTTCTGCAGTCTCCTGTCTCCTCGTCTTCAGTGTTCTCTCTGCCAACAGTCTGCAAGTGTCCCTTCTAGAAGGACACGGCCAGGTCGCAGCAGGGCCCACCCTCGTGACCGCATGTGAACTTAATTTCCTTGCTGAAAACTGTCCCCCAGGAGAGCCACCTTCCGCGGCGCAGGGGCGAGGAACCCTGCATGGGCGCCTACAGAAGCACAGCCCATTCATCACACCAGAAAGTCACTGTCATACAGCCCGTCTGGGTGTGGAGTAAAGGCTTGATTTATTAGCACGAACAATGGGATTTGTCATCACTGGGTACTCCTGTTGGGGCCCGAACAACATCAGTGCTTCAGAGTTCAGCATTCCAGCAGTGTGCTTGGCATTTCCAGAGTCCTCACGTCTCTGCCCACTTGACTTGGCAAAGCCCCAGAGACACCACGCAGCTCAGAGGAGGCCGGGGGTGTGGGCAAGACGGCATCCTGTCTGCGGCCTGTCACAGCTCAGGTGGCGTCTCGGCACAGGGTTTTCCTTTGCGGTTAGTTAGCAGGCCTCTCTGCAGAGCGAGGTCCTGGGGATCATGATAAGTGGCGAGCTGCGCAACTCCTGGGCCACGTACATGCTTGTCGAGAGCGGATTCCCAGCCCTGGGCCTCAGTGAGGTGGTAATAGCCGCCTTCCACTGTGCCTGCCATGTGCCGGGGCCTTTGTGGGAGTTCTCTTATCTAATCCTCGCAATCGCCCAGCAAGACAAACACATGCACATATATTGTTGCTTTGCCAGAAGAAATTCAGTCTCCAAGCGGTAACACGTGATGGTTTCCTTCATGGATGAAGCTGGAACCAGAGCCCCGAGTTGCAAAGCGCAGGCCCTTTCCAGACCACTCCACCTTGGAAGGGCGCTTTTATCTGCAGGGTTCTCTTTGTCCCTCTGCCCTTCGCATGCACCCATCATGGTTTCTAATAGCCCAGCAGGACTTCCCACAGTGCAGGTGTAAGGGGTTTTGTCACCTACGGCAGGAAATCACGCAGGTTAATGACACCACCAGGCCTTGTAGAACACAAATACTTGAAATGCACACGCGTGTGTGCGTGCACACACACACTAGAGCATTTAGACAAGCTCAGGGCACAGAGAATCTCATGTGATCACTTGAGCACAACTTGGATTAGAGTTGCATAGTGGGGATTTGGGATGGGGGTGGTGGGAGGAGAAACCAAGCAGGGAAAATGCTGGAGCTACTGATATCACTATTTAAATTACCACATGTCTGCAGATCAAAAGTAGATTCGGGGCAATTGGTGAGAATTTTAAATACTGGAAACCAAAGCACCATTCCGAGTCTACGGCGCCCCCAGGGATCTGTAGCTGCTGTGACCTCCCCAGTCTGCTCTCCAGTGACCCCGATCACGGCACCCACAGCTCCTCTCAACACCTTCACGCTGAGTCTGATGGAGACTCTCACACACGTGGTGAAAGTGCCCCTTCACTGGTGACACCCAGACCCTCCACTCCGCAGATTTTTTTGTTCGACTATGTGAAGCAAGAAGTGAGAAATCAGTATGGTTGCCATTTACTAATTAAAATATAGATCTTGATCAGATAGGAAGCCAGACACGGTGTGTGCTGGCCTGTTCTCCATTCCGTCTTAAGCGATCCTCCCAATAATAACAGGGAGGTAAAAGTTATCATGTTCCAGTTGATGGTAATATGGGCTTAGTGATGTGATTTAATGATGCAAAAGCTTGAAAAAGACACACACAGGGCCCTAACTTTCTTCAAGCAGGACATAGGGTGGAAGCCTGATGGTAGGTATAAAGCACCCTCACGCCCCTGCATGCAATGGGACCACACCTCACCTCTGACTTGAATGCTTTTGTTTTGGCAGTAAGTAGAAAGAGGGCGCTTGTTATATTTTTGAAATGCACAAAGACTTGGGGCTCCAGGGATTCTCCAAAATGCATGTACGTACCTTGAGATTTTACCATATTTTGCTGTGTTTGCTTCACATGAATCTGTCCCAAATTTGTGAAGGAAAAATAAAGATGTTCATTGTATATGGGTAGTGCTAATTCCATATATATACATATATATAAAAGGTTTTAATTCCTTTATTTCTTGTACCCTGTATCTGTTTTTTTATTTTGCAATTACTTATTGCATAAAATTTATTGTGCCATAATAGGCTAAAAAATGCTAAAATTCCTTGAGAATACAAAAAACAAGTACCTAAATATAAACACATCAAAATTTGAATTGAAAAATTAAAATGAAAGATTTATTTTTTTCTTGAAAGTTTGGGCCCAAACTGTGGGCATGAATCATGCATGTGAGCACGTTACACCTGGCCCGATCTGGCCGTCGTGATGAGATTTCTGCACAAAGCCTCCTTCCTGACGGCGGTGAGACAGACAGCGCTGCTGACTCCGTGTGAGGGAGTCTGTGGGCCTGGGACAGATGGAAAATGGGGCCATTATGAAGTCCTCTCATTATTCCTTGTCACTGCCGAGTTCCATTAGGAAAATTAATATATTGACTATTTCTCTGGGGACGGAGGCCAAGAAAATGATCCTGGCAGAGGGAGGTTTCAGCATGTCTAATATCTGTGACCTCTCCAGCCCCAGTTCTGGCGTATACCGTGTCCTGAATCCCAGCGTCCCCGTCACCGTGACAACATCCTGATTGGCGGATCCTGGAGGCAGGGTTCCTAGTCAGCAGCCCCCTAACAAGCAGGGGTGGGGTTTGATCACAAGAGAATACTTTATATTTGCTTAACGGTCGCCAAAACCTCATTTATCATGTTAATAAACTTTCCAAGGGAGACAGAGGATTTCCCCAGATCCTCTTTATCTTTGGCAGCAAGCATGATGGGCAATCAAGTGTGGTTCAGTGCTAGGCCTGTACTACTCCTTAAAACCCCGCGTGAATCATTTATTTTTATTAATAATCACACTAAAACCACAGAACATTTTTTTCCTGAAAGACGTGTTTGTTTGGGGGAGGAAAGACCAGCAAAAAAAATTTTTTTTTAAATCACAGTCAAATTTCAGACCAGATAGAGCAGATGCGAGAAAAGCAAAGACACACTGTGAAATTGTCAGGTGAACAGAAGGAGGAAGGGCAGACAGAGTCCCGCCTGAGCAGCAGGAAAGGAGGGGGCCGCCTGCACCTGAGGCAGCCTGGGGTCACTGGGCACCCCAACTTCAAGTGGAGAGGGGCAGGCTCACATGGAACTCCGCTCCATGTCCTTCAGGGCCTGATAAATGATATGTTTTATTCCGTAGTTCATACAATTTTTCTTCCCATAATTTCCTGCCCACACCTCCACCCCACTACTCCACTGTTGCCAGCCCTAAACATTACTAGCAAAGCTCTAGCTGCACCCTGGGGAGTTTTCCTTCCTTTTGCTAAACTGAACGGGCACCTACAGGCTGAGCAGGTACAGAATGGCTATGACCCACCCTAAGGCCAATCACCACTCACTTCCTCAAGACACTCCACTGGCTGGACCAACCACCACTCATTTCCTCATGACAAGCCACTGCCTTGGACCAATCACCATCACACTTTTATGACACACCACTGCCTTAGTCCAATCACTACTAACTTACTTATGCCTCACTCCCCCGCCTCCCACTGTATCTTAGACCAATCACTGCTCACTTCCTCATGACATGCCTATGGCCTGAGGCCAGTCTGACCAATCGCCATTCACTTCCTCAACCCAGTCCCTATAAAGCTCTGAGCAGCATGCTGGAGGAAGCCATGCTTTGAGGACCTTTTTCTTACTTATTAGGTAATGTATTTCCTGTGTAAAGAAACTTCCCCTGTTTAAACAAGTGGGGTCTGACGGTCACCAAGAGCAATGGGTCCACTGAGTCTGCTAAAACCACTCTAAAGAATTTTATCTATAGCCCTGTGCAACCATGTCCAGCAAACATCCTGAATTGTATGCCAATGCTTAGTCTACAAAGAATACCGAGGGCTTCCGGAAACTAAGGAAACATGAAATGCGTGGTTCTTGAAAACTCAGATTTTGTCTCAGAATGGACCCCAAAGAGAAAGCCTCTGGGAACCTAAGTCGTCCTTGACAAATGAACGGAAGGTCCTGGGGGTGAGCGGTCAGCGCCCTGTCACTTGAGTGGCCACGGACTTGGACACACAGCGTCCACTTGGCCTCTGATGGTGGAGCTGCTCTTCCTGAAACTCCTGGAGTCCAGCGTCCGATGTTTGCGTAGATGGAGAAAGTAGTGACTGCACGTGGGAAAGTGAGAGACTGCAGTCCCAGCCAGAAAGGAAACCAGGCTTAGAAGGAATGAGAAGGGCTGGAGAAGATGGTGGAGAGCAGTGAATGAACCCGGTCAGAGATGAAGGGTATCACAAGGAAAGGAGAGGATCTTGAAAAGAATGACATAGGATTGCAGAGGTCAGCAGGTGATTAATCTGAAGACATGCTAACACTAAGCCGGCGCCCCCCAAATAAACCAGCACCACCCTGTGGACTAGTCCCACCTAAGCCCCAGGCATGCTGGGAGCAGCCTGCAGTCCATAGCACCCTAACCACACCCTAGTGATGTCCACCAGGAGAAAAATTCTATCTGAGCTGTAGAAGGCCCTCCCTTGCTCATTCCAGCTTGCAGCTTTACGACCCACTGAGAGATTGTCTCTGCACGTCTCTGAGTAAACCTGCCATGTGCTGTTATCAGGTCTCCTCCAGAATTCTTCCCCAGACTGAGTCCCCACCTCAAGACACGTCAGTTCTGAGTCCACACCCACCACTTGGCATCACCAGTGGGGTTGGCCTCCTGCAGACTCTGGCGGGAGCCCACGGAGGCACTAGCCTGGCTTCTCAGTGAAGCGGGCTGGAGAGGCTGATCCCCGCCAGGAGGCAGTGAGGAAGATGATGACACAGGAAGATGATGGAGGTGTGGAGACCAAATTGTGGACCAGCAGCGTACCTGCTGTTCTGGCCTCGGCCCGGCACCGGTGCCCGGGACAGTGACGCCTGCTCCCCCGGGAGGCGAGTCCTGGCCGCTTTCCGTACCTCAGTGGGACCAGTCGCGTTTTGCCTGTAGATGAAATTCTCACACAGTTTCAGTACTGTGATCCCAACACCTAAGCATGTGGCCCGTCCACCTATCATCATGAACTCTGATCTCCTGGGCGCTTCCTCTTCTCGGACCCCAAACACAGAAGGTGCTACTTGCTGTGACCTTCTCTGAGCCGGAAGTCCACTGGGCGCTGCTGCCAGCGTCGCAAGGCAGGTCCAAGGGCCTCCATGCAGCTCCGCTCTTCCTCCTCGGTGCAGAAATGGCTTTTTTCACCCGCGATCACCTGACTCTGCCGCTGGTCCCTGCCCCGGAGCTGCCGTCCATGGGGCCAGAAAGCTAAATGCATGAAAGTAAGAGTCACCTGTGTCCTTGCTGGCAGAGAATCTTGCAAAAAAAAGAAGGGGAAAAATATGACAATACTGTCCTGTTAGCCAAGAAAAAATGGCCAGTTTCTAAGTAGACTTTATTTTCATTCAATAAAACATTTCCCATTGAACTACAATCTTGTCCGCGTTACTCTTCACAGCAGCAATCAGACTATGTCCCCAGCATCGACCGCACTCGCAGAGGGGAAGCTAATTTCTTCCTGGCCTCTCGAGAACAAAGGCAGACAAAGGGCCAGCCATTCTGTGCCCTGTGCGGCACGGCCCCTCTCAGCAATGGAGAACGACGTCTTCATTGAATGACAAGGACTCAAAGACAAGAGAAGGCCAAGGGCAGCCCGACCATGCTTTCCCAGGAAGGCTGATATGCATACTCAGGGCAGACGTGTGGCCTAGACTTGATCAGGAGTGCTCTCGGAGACAAAACCCAGCACATCCCAAAGAAGTGGACGCCACGTCAGCTGCTTGCCTGGCAAGATGTCCTTCCTTCCCAGCACCTGCAAATCAGAGAACAAAGAGGGACGCACGGGCCAGGCACAGAGGACTCTGCAAGCATTGACACTCTCCTGTGCTGTCCCTGTGCACTCCCCAGAGCGAACCCTAGTGCCACAGGACTGAGCTAATTCAGAATTTGGACTTTTTTAATAGCTAGCCTTTTGTTGTCACTATATTAATGATGCTTTGAATGCATATCACAATATAACACATCGGGGTGTTTAAGTGTGCGTTAGCACATTTTAAATATACACATATGCCCGTAAAAAGCTGTGAGGAAGTCATGTAACAAAAAGTGCCAGGAAGATAAACATAGAAAAATGGTCTGTACAGATGTGCAAAGAAGTCTTTCCTATAGAGATTTCCTTCAACGGGGAAAGGTGATTTGCTTTTGATAGAAGCTAGCAACCTCTTTTTTTTTTTTTTAATTCCCGGGTTTAAGGTGATGATTTGCTTGCCAGACTGATTCTCTGCTTACACCGTCCGCTGACATCCAGGCCGCCTCTAAGGCCGCCACAGGGCCTGAGCAGACTGTGAAAGCGGTACCTTCCGGCCACGACCAAAGATGCACATGAGCAGAAACAGACCACAGGGTGAAATAGAAGACGGTGTTCTGAGACTTTAAAAGAAGGGCTCTTCTCTTTCTGCTCTTTCTTATTTTCCCTGGTTGTGTGATATATAGATTTTCTCCTCAAGCAGGAGAGCTGAGTATTTCTAGAGGGAGACTGATCTGATGTTCATATAAAGTTCTGAATGGATATGCACAGACGATGAGTGTGCACAGTGGTAAGGGCACACATGCACGCACACCCTGGGGCGCGCACACCCAGTGGGAGTAGGATTTCTTGCTTTTTGCAACAAATGCGGCTGAGCGAGCACGGAGTCCGTGTTCTCCCACGAGTCTCTCCGTCCTGTCCCGGGGGCGTGGCATGCTCTGTTCTGCAGTGATTGGCAGCTGGGGACAGTGGAGGTAGGACATCAGACCCACACCCCCTCCGAAACTTGAATGACTGCCACCTTTCCAGCCAAGAACTGAGCTACTTGTTGAGCGACCCAGTGAGCCTACGGCATTCGCTTCCTTATTCATTCTACCCTCGACTTATTTTAAAACAGCTCACCAAGATCCTGTATTACATGGCCGCATCTGGGCTGAGCAGTCCCACCAAACGTGGAGCAGCATGGGCGTCGGTGAATGTTTCTTGGATGCCAAAGTGAATGAAGTGTGACATGCTCCTGGTGTGGAAGTGTTTAGTTAGTGTCTCTTTTGTGCCAGGTGCTCGGTAACCCGGATGATACTGACATGAGTACTTGCAGGTTCTGACCTCGAATGACACAGCTGATACAAAAAACACAATAAACTCCGTAAATGAATAAAACTTCAAGAAAAACCATGGGGTGTGTGTTAAGAATGTCACCCGTCATTGTGACCAGGGGGACTGGGAAGAAGAGAAAGGTCCAAGTTTTAACGCCAGGATGGTGGGCTGCTTCTCCCCCGGGAGAGAGGTGGGTGGGCCAAAGGGAGGAGTGAAGCTACGGTACCCGAAATCCTTGTGCCCCAACCACCTCTGCTTCGGAGCCAGGATGCTACGTCTTCAGACTCATTTACACAAAACAAAGGAATGAAAGGTGAGCTCTTTCATCACCATACACATTCGATTCTCAGCCGCCATCGATTCCAAGCTGCGCCCTGATTTCTTGAGAGCTTTTGATGAAAAAATAATAAGATTCATGGACTAAGTTCAAAAAAATAAAATGAGAAGTACCAAGGAGTGAAAAACGATTTTATTAAAAATTCTTACATACCTGAAAAAGGAGAAACAAAATGAAAAGGATTTGAAGGACAAGGAATCTAGTGCATTTAGCAACTATCTTTTCAGGTAAAACTTTCCTACCTTTAAATGTAAGCCACCCCCAATTTTCAGGGACATTCAAATGGAAAAAATTAAAAGTGCAGCTTAGAATCGAATCCATATGGTTTTCTCTGTTCCAGATGAGGAAATTGAGGCTGAAAAGAGGAAATGATTTGCTTGAGTCAGACCTCTTCTTGGGAGCAAACCCGATCTTTCTGGGAGTGGAACCAGCCCTGGAGGGGCGAGAGCCTCTCCCGGGGGTGGCGCAGGGTGGAGAAGGCAAGGAAGATGCTTCTGGCTCCCGACGCCTCGGTACCAGTGAGTCCCCGACGCGGTGGGCGACGTGACAGCGGGAGGACAGCGGCCCAGGGCAGGCCGGAGCGGGGCCGTGCGGACAGGACCCCGGCTGGGCCAGCCGTGCCCCTGCACTCTGCTCCTCTGTCTACTTGACGATGACACGACTTATGTGGGGCCTCCCAGTTCTCAGTTCCGAGTCCACAACAATTCCCCAGGGTGAGAATGGCAAGAAAGGGCACAAGAGGAGAAGGAGGCGTAAGATAGACTGAAGCAGGGCCAGAAGGGGAACAAACACGAGAAAGTAAAGTGCCAGGAGGTTAGGCTCTGTGCAGAGTCTCATATCCCCTCCTTACCCTTGAAGACACTTCTGCAGGTGCCACGATGCCACTCTTTTTAACCCCATAACCAGGCTGAAGCCCCTTTCTGAGAATTTGAGGTGCCCAGGATGAACTTGGCTTTCCTGTCTCCCTTGCAGATGCATCTGGACGGATTCAAGCTCAGATCCAGTGTAACTACAGACCCCAGGGGCCTTAGACCCGTTAGTTTAGTCTCCGTGTTCTTTCTCCTTCACTTTTCCAGGGACGCCAGTCCAGGTGCAGGCACTGCAGACTGAGGCAACCCGTGCAGAGGCGTCCCACAGCCGTGGGTGGATCCTCAGAACACTTGCAGGTCTTCCAGGGACTTCTTGCAACACGGGACACCAGTCCAGTCTGATGACCTGAAACCTCCATCTCACTCCTGTGTGCAGGAAAAATAAGCTGACCTGGTCTCAGAGCCACAAAACTTCTTGTTATGAGAACACAGCTTTGTCCAAACTGGTCGACAGCTCAGAACACTCTCATCTATATACATCGAGGCAAGAAAAGCAATAATAAATCCTGACCTAGGAGAGTGTATCCCAGCCACACAATTCAGTCAGTGAAGTCCACCATCTTAACAGGAGATAGAAAAAAACACGGGATTAAAACCACAGATGTAAAAAGTGTTGGACAAACCCCAAAGCACTTTGATGATAACTATTTTAAAGAAAAAGGAAAAGAGAACATTCTTCATATTGATGCAGGGCAACAACAAAGGCCTCACCTGGAGACAGTTGGTGTTGAAAAAATGAAAACGTTCTTCAGAAATCAGGAGCAAGGCTGGACCACTGCCGCTATGCAGCGTGCGGTTCGGAGTTCTAGTCGGCAGAAGGAAACAGGAAAAAGAAACACAATGAAAGTGCTCATGTTCCAACAGAAGACTATGATTATGCTCCTAAAAATCCCAAAAGCACACATCCCAACCCTCCTAAAATAGGATTTTTGACATCTCAGAAAGTAATATTTCACATACATGTAAAATATTTCATGTATGTGTGCATAGATGATATATTGTCATACATTTCAAAGAAAAGGACAGCTGGAAAATGAAATCTGAAAATATCATCTGTAGTCGCTATGAAAATTTGTTAGACATACAATATTTTAAATTTATCAACTATAGAACTGGAGAAAACTATCAAAAAATAAAGATGCAAGTAAATAGATGTAGGCAGTGGATTCTTGATTTGGAGTTTAGAAGAAATGACAGCAATTGTCTATACGCCATTTGTGGTGCTGTTTACCCACGTGTCTCATTAATCAAAAATCATCAAATAGTGCAGTTAAAATTGATGCCTTTTGTTTACATAATTTATAGCTCAACATCATTGTCAATCAGTGTGGCAGGAAATGAAACACTTGAATAAAAAAAGTATTAGAGAAACAGAAATGGCTAGAAACATATTCATTGCCCAAAAGTTCCAGGCTTAAGACAAAATGTAATTTCTGTTTTACATAAAATCTCAAGAAAGTAGTGAAAGAGTAAAAATTAAATAAGCTTGAATCTGAAATCATGGGGTAATACAAGAAAAATAATACAATTCATCTCAGTCATGAGCAGATATAGATATATGCAAAATCACCACCAACCATCAGTTAACCAAATCCATCCGTAATAGGTCTAGGGCATAATCCAACATAATTCTAGTAGAAGTCATCTTAAAAATGCAAGTCTTCTTGAAAACAACATCATCCTATTAGTATGATTCATAAAATCACAAAGGAAAAATCATGATTATTTCACTAGCTGCAAGGCAGTGATTGATGCGCATGATGTGTGAAGTTAGAAATTTGAGAGTCATAGGGATGACATGCAACCGAATCTAATATCAAGAGGATAAGTAAACAAGCCTTGGATGGTAGAAAGTTCTCTTCCTTCCCTAAAAGAAGTCAAAGTTTCTGATGCCAGGGACCTAAGGAATCCCTTTTCCTCCTCTGAAATTGTCATAGTCCAATGTGACACTTCACAGGAGACCCGGAGGGGTGAGGCCTTGTGGTTTGAGTCGGCCTCTATCTGAGTCTTCTGTGCCATCCCCAGCCCCGTGCTCACTTAAATCATGTCCATGCTCTCCACAAGGGAGACAGTAGCCATGCCCATCCCTGACAAAACCACCTGCATTTGCAAATAAAATACTAACAAGCAGAACCTAAAATTTCTACCCAGTGTAAAGCATCTGCTTCCTGACGACAGACCACTGTATTTCTGGTGATAATTTATTCCATCTTATTTGTGCTAACTGTATTTTTCTTTATGATATTATTGAAAATGAAAGAAAAAATGAACAAATGAGTGGTTGGGAAGTTGTTAGCGATGAAAAGCACAGCTTTTCATCAGGTCTATGTACAGACCTTTCCATTGGTGTAAATGTTAGACGGACAAGACCTTGAAAACCTTCCATTGCCCAGTAGGTATTTCTAGAGTAGGGTTCTCTAGAATGATAGAATTCTTTTTTCAAGTTCTTCACAAGTGAGTGGCAAATCTGGTGATGTGACCCATTGTTCTAATGCTTATTCATTGCTTTTCATTAAAATCAAAATAATCCTTTATAACAGACTTTAAGTGTCAACTTTCCAATCTTCTCAATAAAGCATGAAGAGTAAGGACTGAACCCATGAATTTAGTTTTTGGTTTATGCTCCTATTTCGAATGCTTATGAGTGGTTTTCTGAAAGTTAGAACAATATTATTTGCAAGATTAGCACTGAGTAAAAATCGCTTTTTAATTCTATGTCTATATTGACATGACAGCTTTGTTTTTATCTTTTATTTGCCTCTTTCTGTTTATTTTTTTTTTTCCAGGAGCAAACAGTTCCTTAATATTTTTACCAACTAATCCTATAGGAAAGACCTTGGTAATGACTCAGTAAGTAATTACTGCTAATTTCACAACAGACTGATGGCTATATTACTTAAAAACTAAAAGGATTAAAGTAAAAAGCACAAATCTTCTCTGGAGAGTGCTAGAAATACTAAACCTTCTCTATAGCAAAAAATATTACTATATAATCTGTGGTGATGGTAATGGTGGTTTTTGAAAGGTTTGCAAATCTCTGGAAGAAACACGTGCATTTCTGATCTGAGCTTTGAGATCTTGGACCGACCACGGCCTGGCTGCCGGACTGGGACGGCAGGTCAGCGCCTCCCTGTCCTCCTCCTAAAGTTGGTGAGATGCCACCTCCCCGAAGCTATGAGGAGGACTGGAAGTTTCTGCAGCTTGCGCTAGGTGTCTGCCATATTTGTGCCCGATAAATGATGTCCACTGAAACCGCAGCAGAGAAGGGACCCACTTGCCTTGGGTTTGGAAACACTTCCTGGAGTTGATTCTTGACCCAGAATGAATAGGAGAGAAAGGGGGGAGTAGATTGGTGTCCCCTGGCTTCCTCACTCCCAACACTCACCCCTGAAGACAGGGGCTTGGTGCTCGGAAGCGCACAGACGCAGAGGGAAGCGGAGGAGGCAGGCCTGCCTTTACCCAGCAGAAACCTGGAGACCAGGGGATATGTTCAAGCCACAGTCACTGCCTTTTGGAAAAAAATAGCATCTTCCCAGATCTTTGCCCACGCCATCCTCTGGTCCATATTAGAGGGACAGGATGACTCTGAGGCCTGGAGCTGCCCAGGCGCTGACACCCTCTGCTCTCCTGGCACCACGACAGGTGAGGGCTCTCTGCTCGGTGCTCTGAGGACCCTGTATCAGACTGGGACACAGACCATCACCTTAAGGAGCCCAAGCGTGATGCTGGGTCAAGCCCCAGTCTACACCCTGATTTCCAGATCCTTGCACTTGATTGCTGCTCAAAGCCCAGCTGTTCCGTGAAGGCTGCCCCCGTCCTTCCAGCTCCCAGTTCTCGTACCTGTACATACGACTTTCTCCTGCCAGGCTCACTGACATCATCCCAAGCCTGGTCTTTGTAAATAGCATCTGAGGCCTGCATGCCTTAGCGGAACCCACCTGGGAGGCCCTGAGGGTCACAGCACTTCCCCGCCAGCACCCCCCCACCCAACCCCTAGGCTTCAGTGTAACCAGAGGGCAGGGAGGCCAGGTAGGAAGATCACATTTGAATTGGCCAGTTCTGAACTGAATGAAGCTGCTTAACTTATGCTTCTCATGACATCCTAGAAATTGGGCAATGTGCCATATAAATTACACTCAGTCATTCATGAATGAAGTTTATCTTTTTGCACCTTGGACTTGGGGTCTGGGAAGGCTATACCCACTAAACACACAAGGCCCAAGATAATTTTCAGGTCAACGAAGCACATACTGCTTGGCTGCTGGGAGGGATGGGTGGGAGCAGATGACCAGGGGACACTTGAAAGTTGTCTTGATAACTGAGTGCAAATTGTCCAAGAGGGAAGATTCTAAGCAGAGTAATTAGCATGAACAAATGTGCAGGGAAGAGACATATATTCTGGAAATGTCTACTAACTGGGTGTAGCTGGAGAATGCGTTTCTCTTTATAATTTCTTCCGATTTTATCCCTTCCTCCATTCTATGGGAGGACTGGAGCAAGAACATTTCACGACTTACTGCTAACGAGTCCTTAAAAACGGTAAAAAAATAAAATAAAATAAAAACCCTTGCTCTCTATCTATGCATCCCTCTATCTATCTGTCTATCTATCTATCTATCTATCTATCTATACGTATATATGCGTGTGTGTGTGTGTGTGTGTGTGTGTGTGTGTGTGTGTGTGTGTGTTTGCTGTTCTGGGAAATCTAAGTCATGTTTTCAGAGTAGTGTCTGACATTCCTAAACCTACAAAATGAATCTTATTCTCTCTTACAAAGGGGATGGAAACATTCTTCCTCTTTAGAATTCTGAAAAGAGAAAGGAGAGATTAGAAACTAGTATGGGATGACTTAATATTTTTTCTGCAGCATCACTTTATACTCTAAGAAATTTATTAGGGCTCCCTAGGAGATATGGTTTATGTGGGTGATAGCGATCAAAATTAATCTTATTCTAAATTAAAACATGACAAAATGTTAATTCACTTAAATAACAGTAACATATTTACTACAGATAAATGAGTGATTTGATTTAAAATATATATTTCAAGTATAAAACTGGTTAAATACTAGCATTAGTTGGTATTTTTGAAAATCTCCTTAATGATGTCACCAGGGGTGAACGGATGTTCCAAGAGTGAGTTTATTTAACAGTGGCTTTCTAGAGACTAGGGTTCTCCATCATTTTTCTTACCCAATGGATATCAAACTGAGCTTTGTATTAGCAGGAATTTGTAGAAAAGAAAATATTCAGAGATTTTTTAATCTTGCAGATTTAAATGTAAAGTCCAACCAATAGAACCAAAATTTGTATTTTTATCCTGCCCTTAGTGATGCCCGTTCAGACAGGTCATGAACGTTTGGAAGCACCTGTATCAGTATAGCTGTGGAAAGTCTCCTGATGTGTTCTGTGTGGTGTGTCACCATTTGGGCACTTACAGTCATGAGACTGTAAGAAAAGGACATTATCAGCTTGGTATGACCCTTCTTTCTCATGGCCTTGGAAACTGCAATTACCAGGGACTCAAACATAGGTAATTATCTTCAGAGGCTCTAGCTAGAGTTATTAAAGAATGTTTACAGTCAGAGGTGAACAAGAGGAAATTTCTTTCTGTATTTTCCAGGATAGCATGAAGAAAGTTTCCAATAAGGCCAAAGAGCCCTTTTAAAGTATTTTAAACAACATGCTTTTAGATAAAGTTCCTCTTATAGGAATAATAGGAAACCTATACTAGGAAAAAAAAACTCAAAGTATTCTCTAAGTTTATCTATTACTACTTTTGTCCTTTCATTCTCTTTTCTCTCACTCTTTAGAAGAAAGTCATTCTGAGGTTTATTAGCCTGACTACCAATGAGGAGATGATAAAAGATTCATAGATTCATATCTTCTTTAAATGTCTGGTAGATTGTTGGAGGCAGAAGCCAGAGTAAAGATGAAGTGGGAGTTGGCAGAACATCAAAGGACAGCAGGCCCAGAGTACCAGGAGAAGGCCACCATGGGAAAGCACGGGGGCAATATTCCTGTAACTGTTCACTCCCCAAAACAAAATAGATACAGCTGTGTAGTTAGAAGACAAAAGGCTGCATAAGTAAATCCAATGTAAAGATAAAATTATTTGCGTAAGCTGCTTGAAGCAATTCGGTGGAAGGCAGGGCATTCAGGCTCAGTTCATGAGGCCGTCGTCCCCCTGACCCCACCTTTCTGTCACTCTCTCTGAGTTTCTTAATCTCCTGTGGTGCGCCCTCCTCTCTCTTGTTCCAGGAAGTGAATCCCAGCAGTAGGTTGTGGGAGCTTCGATTTTCTGTTTCTATCACTTTACTTGATATATTTCTATTTAGATTTTTTGTTTCTTCTTGAATGAGTTTTAGTAGTTTTTGGTCTCTATGATAACTTGAATATGATCTGTGGAGATGCAGTTGTTCAGAAAATTTGCTTTTACTCGATTTTATCTCCATATATTGTTACTGATGTCCTCTCTTTCATTTCTGAATTTAGTTATTTAAATCTTCTCTTTTTTTCTGTATTCATCTGCATAAATTTTTATCAATTGTTTCTGATAATTCCAAGGAATTAACATTTTTTTTTCTTTATTTCTCTCTTCTTTATTAATTTCTGCTTTAATCTTTATAGTCTCCTTTTTTCTTGGTTTAGCTTTATGTTGTCCCTTCTTTCTCTTAGCCTTGCAAACTATAATTACCATAAACTCAACTATAGGGAATTAACTTCAAAGACTTGTATTCTCATTCCAAGAAGCTGGTTGGAGAAGGAGAAGAACAGGCAAGAGATGCGTGCCAGTTAATCTTGAAGGAAGATTTCCATCCATCCTCTGTATATCCCATTGGTCAGAACTTAGTCCCCTGACCACACCTTGCTGCAAAGGAGGCTGAGAAATTTGTTCATGCATTTGGTATTTACAGAGAACTCCTATGTGCACAATGGAACTTATCTCCATTTGTCATCTCCATGTTCTAGTGTTTATAAGGTGAAATGTTAAAGCGTTGATTTGAGACTTTTGCTTTCTCCCCATAGGCATTCATATTTATAGCTTTTCCTCTTTAGTCACTATAGCTTTTGATGCATTGGATATTCATTTTCTTCATCCCAAAGCATCTTATAATTTCCCTTATGTCGTGCTATTTGTCTTTTGATTCATTGTATACTTAGTAAAGTGTTTAATTTCCATATTTTTTATTATTTCTTAAAATTTTATGTTATCACTGCTTTTTAGTTTTATTCCCGTAGGTTTGAAGATATATTTTAAATGATTTCAATACTTCTAAATACATCAGGGTGTATATTGTGAGCTAGCATGCTGCATAGCCTTGAGGACTTTCCATGCACACTTGAACATTAAATGTATTTTGCTGTTTGGGGTGGAGTGTTATATAAGTGCCCATTAGAAGTCTTTGTTTTACAGTTTAATTCCTTCCTGTCCTCATCCATCTCATGTCTAGTTGTTCTATCCTTTTTTGAAAGTGGTATATCAAAGTATTCCATTATGATTATTAAATTGTCTTTTTCTTGATTTTCTTGGATTAGCATTCTTGTTTGCAAGCAGGAATGCGTATTCTTACCTATGGTGGTCTCTAATGTCTCTCTCTCAGCATAGAGTCTGTAACCTCTGGGAAGCATGGTGTCCAATAGCTTTGACCAGCTGGTGCTGGGTTGAAATTCTGCTCTCTGAGGAAGGATTGGTCAGAGGTAGGGAGTCTGACATCTGGGCTTATTTGCTTGAAATTTAGCCTCTGCAACATGGAACTGGATTGAAGATAGAGGTGTCAGGAACAGGACATTTTTTTGACTGGGAATTTAGGGGAAGGAGAGCACTTAATCTTTTTATTCACACTCAGCTTGAGTATTACTTCTGTTACACTGAGATGCAAAGAAGAAGCTGAAGTAGGAAGGGAATCATGGCTCAAATGTCAGTGATTTTCACTGAGAGTTACTGGGTTTATTTCATATCTCTTCATTTGTTAAATGACCTTAAGTCAATTCTCATGCATTTACTATTCCTTTTTGTTAAATTAATTTTTTCAACTTAAGATTATTCCATTGGGAATCACATCCCTGGAAAGAGCTCTTCATATGACTGTCCTCTATATTATTGTCACAACATAGATCTTTAATGATTTATTATGATGAAACAAATGAGCAGACAAGATTTGCCTGTTTTCTTTTTAATTTACCTTTTTATTGGAATAAGTGGAAAAGAGTAATAGAAATTGATGTCAAATTAGTATTCATAGCAGTGAGTAGCATATTGAGTTTCCTCTGGGGCCAGGACTTGTGCTAATGTCTGTATTTTGATTCCATGATTTCTAATCCCCAGTCTCCATGCACAATGCCTGTTCTTGTTTTATGAGATTCAGTTCTTTATGATGGGTGTCAATCCCTCCAACAGAATTTTGAAGATCTTCAATAACTCCGTCAATTCTTATTTGACAGACATTTTCACATGGCTTTATTATTATTCAGAGACTTTGTTCTCTATCTGGTTGGCATTTACTTTTTCCTGTGGTTAGTTCTCTGTGTGTTTTTGAACAAATATCTTGTGCTGGTCCCTCTCTTCCTCTCTCCAGTCTCAACATTCCCCATGGAGTCTCTAATCTTCTGGCTGTCTTACCAGTTAGATTTAAATTTTATATTGTGATTTGTGCATGTGTAAATATGTATATATGTATATAGTGTATACACATATATGTATTTGCATACATGTATGTATACATGTATTATGTATATGTATATATGTATTATATATATAGTAACTGAAGTATCCGAGCGAGGGTGAAGCCTATCCTGGCTATTATCAGGCAGCTCTAAATTTCCTCTCCTTCTCCCTCAGGAAACAGCTCAGAACCGTCATGCTAATGGCTATGGCTATTAATAGCCTTGACTTAGAAATGGAAAAATCTATGCACCTCCTATTCAGCCAGTGAGCAGATAACATGTAATTCATTAGAGAGAGCATTAGACATACTTTAGTTTAATTCCCATGCACCACCAACTGGTTTTAGTTTCTACATACAGGCCCAAATAACCTCAGAACTCCAGAGCATTCCTTTGTTTAATGGAGAAGATATGTATGCATTGTTGCTTTGTTTGTGCATCTCTAGTCTGTGTGTATCTGTGTGTCTGTGTGTGTCTGTGTGTGTCCGTGTATTTGTGTGTGTGTTTGTGCATGTCTGTGTGTTTCTGTGTGTGTCCGTGTATTTGTGTGTGTGTTTGTGTAGGGACATACTGTCCACATGAATTTGTATTCTCTTGATTGAAAATTTTATAATCACTTCGTATTTATTGTTTTTTCATTTTTTGCTAAAAAATATTTTGAAATAGGTAATAATCTGCTCCTTTTATGGTTGGATAAGAGTCTAGAATTGATAATGTAACCTCCCTGGAGTTAAAATGCTAGTTTTACTCAGTAGGTATGAATCGAATGTCCAAGTTCTTTCCATTCTGCTATACTGGGAGAAGCTGAAAATAATCTTTCAAATGAGTACATATTAGACATTTATGTAATTTCTACTTGATATTAAGTTATAACTACAACAATATTTTTAAGTCAGTATTTCAAACATGCTTTTCCAGTGTAAGCTAAAAATGCTGTTTCTGATTTCGTTTTTCCTGAGTTGTTCTACTCACACTGTATCTAGTTTTATCAGTGAATATGTATAACCATCTCTGGGTTGGGAAGACACATTGAGTCATCTCAACACCTTCTGAGGAAATTTAATACAATTACGTCACAGCTCAGGGAAGGGCAGTTTTAACTGCTACAGAAATTATGTATGTATGTATATATATATATATATATATATATATATATATATACATACATACATATGTATATATGTATATATATGACAGAAGAAAAAAAACAGTATTTCTGGCTGTCAAAGCCACAGAAACAGCAGCAGGCACCTGCCTCACTCACACACTGAGCCACATGCCAACCCTGCTGTTTTAAGTCACATGATTCCAACCTTAAACCTTAATGGAGAGGGTCGGGGGTCTTAAAGGAGAAGCCAGCTCATTCCTTCAGGGAATCACTCCCACGTGAAAGGCCTCTCGTTTAACCAAGATATTAAAATCACAGAGCACCAACAGCCTGTGTGCAGGCATTTTTAAAGACGCCTCTGGCAGCGGAGAAGGGCTCAGTGTGGGCTCCAGCTGGGCAGGCATCAGCGGGGAGGCCTCGTGTGCAGACACTTCCCTCCCGAAAGTGCGGTCTCAATTCAGATTCTGAGTTACTCTTGTGGACCAGGTTAGGAGACTTTGCCCTCCACGTCCTGACCTAGAAAGAGAACACCAAGTCGTGAGGTTGCCTGAGAGACGGAGGCCGTTGTTCGTCTCACAGGATGGGGCCCTGGTGGGGACGCGGGACGTGCTGCTCACAGCATAATCACTTGTCCACTGCAGAGAGAAGACTGAACTTTCTGCACACCCTTGTTCTGGACGCTTTGTAGGAGTCGATGAGAAGCAGTTTTTTCTCAGTCAAAGAGTATTTTCACTGATGGGCTACCTGTTATTTTTCTGACTCCTCTATGTAAGTGGAAGTGAAAGCACAAAAGCAAATGTCCTCGTTGCAATGGGTGAAATAGTTAAACTCTTTCAGAGAGAGGAGAAACATGTCAGGTTAGGAAGAACATGACACTCCCTGGTGGAGTAGAAGTTAGATCCGCTGCCTCCAGCTGAGTGCAGCTCACTTCCATCCTAAAGTCCCAGTTTGTGCCCCGGGACTGGGGACAACAAGCAAGATCAACAACTGAATGAAAACAAATAAAAATGCCCCCTCCTCCTCTCCTCTCTCTTCCTGCCTACTCCCTGTCTTCACTTCTGCCTACACCTTTCCTTTAAAAACATAGAACGAAAACACAGACAAATACACACACAGTGATGAACTTAGGGTTTAGTGGTTTGTGGAATTAAGTGCCATGCACAGGTGGTCATTTACTAACTGCTAAGAACCGTTTCAGTCTTTTCTGAGAGCAGATGACATGCATTTGGGGTTACATTTAAAGGAACACAGTTTCCATTGCATTTGAGAGGGTGAGCAGGTGCTTGAAGTGGCCATTGATCAGGAGACAGAAAAAAGTCAGCGCAGGTGGCATGACTCTAGGGAGACATTTCTGAATTCCTGGGATGATTGCTTTCAAGGAAGGACAGGAAACAGCTGAGGGGACTGTCGTTAGTAAGAAGTGCCCTTGACTCCAGCTGCGAGTTCTAAATCACAGACACGATGGAAGGGACCACTGCCTGCCTCCATGTGACCTGAGTTCTGATGGCAAAAGCCCATTCAACTGGCCCCCTACTCCTGCAGAGACCACAGCACATAGAACCCTTCGCTGGAAAGGAAAACCATCTGTGATTTTGACCACCGGCCTGTCTCCATCCCAGGAATCCCTCTGCAAAGGACACAAGTTCCAAGAAACCATGAATGACAGAAGGAAGGTGAGCGCTCGGCCCATGGCTGTGACAGGCCAGCTGGTGCATTTCGGTGTCCTCACATCAAAGCAAAAGGAGCCTGCCCTTCCCAAGGGTTGGGGAGAAGACACCACGTTACCTTTTCCTTCGCTGATACACAAGTGTCAGCATGGTCAACATTTTGTGAAAAAATCAAATGAATTTGGAGACTGAGAAAAACAAAATCCATGCAGGCTGCTTTGAAGGGAGGATTTGGCCAGCAGACCTGTTGCTTCTTCCTTTCGTGGCTGCCACCCAGGTCTGCCAAGCACAATGAACATGTAAGCATTTTAAATATCATTTAAATCTCAACATGCCTCCCGTTCTCAAATGAAACCTCTTCTGCACCAGTCTTAACTGTCAATCAGAGGCTCCCATTGGCAAGTCCCAGTCCCGGCCATTTCGTGGCCGTTTTCGCAAGTCAGACCACTTCATGATTGTGTATCACAGACATCCACGATGCCAACCAATCTGTCAGCATTTAAAGGAGGCATTTTTTGCACTCATCTGAAGAGATGGTCACATCCCATTGCTTATTGAGGCCCTGTTCACAATAACTAAGAGCTAGAAACTGCCTGAGTGCCCACCGTCAGGTGATGGATAAAGAAGATGTGGTACAAATATACAGTGGATGCTACACAGCCTTGAGAAGAGAAGAAACCCTGTGCTTTGAATCAACATGGCTGGAACTAGAGGGGACGATGCTCAGTGAAACAAGTCACAGGAAGAAAGACAGATCCCAGATGACCTCACTCGTAGGTGGTCATGCGGTGACCAGAAGGGAATGGGACGGGCGGAGGCACACGGTGGTGGAGCCCCCTGGACAGTGGGGAAGGACACTTGGTGATTTGGTGGAGGGCAGGGTGTGTTGAAACTTATCTAAGAAATGGGGAACCTTTACATAGAAATTTTTTTAATGTGCTGAATAATTACAGCAATAAAATAAATTAAAAAATAAAAAAAGGAAGCATTTTCTGGGCGGGGAGTCAGACCCCGCATAAATGTGACCCAGCCAGGGCACCTCATGCTAAGCCGTGTACCAATGGGCACCTGATGCTCTGCTTGCTGTCAGCCTCATGCTGGTGACGGGGTCAACGACCTGACTCAGTGTCGACTCCGTCAAACCCTAAATAGATGAGACTCAGTTTCCGCTTCCATAAGGGGAAACAATGATGTGACGTCAAAGCAGGGGCATGTCTGGAAGCCCTAATCCTGAGCATCTTCCAGAAGACTTAAAATAAAATGTGGTCAGTGGTCCATTTTTAGGTAAGATTCTTTTTGTGATGAATCTCTCATTAGTCATGGTTTTCCATGCTTTTATGGTATTTAGTCACCTGGTCCCCAAGCTGTGCTGCAGACGCTTCACAGCCACGTTGACGGGGAGACTGTGGGGTGCATGGCAGTGGAGTGCCCACGGCTTCTTGAGTCCCGTGCTGGTCTAAGAGCTGGCGCCACCTCGGACCCGCGCCGCGGAGACACGCTCGCCACCGACCTAGGAACTGATGCTCTCGTAAAACTGCAGCCCAGTCGGGAGTGCGGCCCCGGTGACCAGGTGGAGAGACCTGGGTCTCCCGAAATCACTGTGCGGGAGTGTGAATCACCCCGAGTCAGCGGCCCTGCCAAGATGTGACACCAAAACCAGGAGCATCATCTGCCCGGTTGAATCACAACTGAAATGATCATTTCAAACTAGCTGGGCTGAAGCTGATACAGTTGCCGACAAGCTCTCGTCTGAATTTAAATAGCCCTGTTCCGCCGGGGCCGGAGGGTCAGAGAGACCCCAAAATGACACCCAAGGTCACGGTCACCTCCCAGAGCTGTGACACTGACAAGGGCCTGCCAGCCACCCCTGCCTCCCGGGGTGGAGCCCAGCTCTGGAGAGGAACGTGTGCTCGGCCGAGGACAAGCCGGAGTGGACAGCCATGCGGCGTGAAGTCCTGCCGGCAGCCGGCCCGGCACCTGCGGGGAAACGAAAGGCTCACACGTGAAGAGACTCAGTCCAGACACGAAGTTCATCAACCAGAGACAGCAGAGGGACGCTGCGTGTGGAGCCGTGAGAATCCCAGGACGGCCCAGGAGCAGACGCTCATAAAGCGGCTGCCCCCATGCGGGGTCCTGGCCTGGCAGTGGGCGAGCACAGCACGCCTGGCACCAGGGCAACGAGGAGCTGCCACGCTGGAAGGCCAGGCGTGGGAGTGAAGCGTGGGGTCTAAAGACAGGGAGGGGCCCGCATGACATGTGGGGGCCTGAATTCTTGTGGTACAGCCCAAGCCCTCATGGGATAGTCTCGGGGTGTCAGGTCACACGTGTGGGGCCCTCACCATGGAGTTAGTGCCCTTACAAGAGGGGAGGAAAGATTCTCTCCCTCTCCCTGTGTCTCTTTCTCCACATGCAGCAGGGAAAGACCCTGCGAGAACACAGCAAGAAGCCATCCGTCTGCAAGCCAGGACCCAGCCCCCCAACCTTTGATCTTGGGCTTCAGTCTCCAGAACGCTGAGACACGGACGTCTGTTTGCAGGCCCAGGTCTGCAGGCGGTTTGCTCGCAGCGGCTCAGCTGGCTGAACAGGACCTGGGTCGTCACTCAGAAGAGCTGGGATGGCGTTCTGGGCTGGAGACCTGGGGTGGGGTCCACGTCCCTCTGAAGGGACACGTTTCCTGCATCTTCCACAGCAGGGAGACACGCGGACCGTTGAACACAGCCTCTGAAGAGCAAAGGAGAAGCACCATGTCCGCCGCACACAGTGGGGAGGGCGCGCTGCCCATCCTATGTGTGGGCGGCTTGCGGGTCAAAGACAGGCGCCCGATCTGGGGACATGACAGGGGGTCCGCGACGCTTGAGGCCCCTGAGAGGAGACGGTGTGAGCCAGAGCTTCCCTCCCGGTTTCATGGGATGAAGTGGAAGGAGGAGAAGCCCTTCCACTGACACGAAGGACGCAAGACCCAGGAGCTGGGGTCACCTGAGCGCGGCCAGCAGACGCCGAGCCGAGGCCACACAGAGCTGGAGAGGGACAGAGTCCAGGAGAGACAGTGAGCGCGGTGCCGCAGGAGGGGTGACCAGAGCGTGCAGCAGGGCGGACGGGCTCACCACGGGCGGCTGGTGGCGGAATCCAGGGGCCAGAAGGAGGGCGTGCAGTTCAAGAGGGAGCTGAAGGTGATTCCAAGGACGAAGGGCGCTTTCCTCTGGTGCGCAGGCAGGTGGGCGTCCTGAAATGCATTAGCATCTCCAGGGCTGGAGTCCAGAGTCTTGTTAGGATGGAAAGGGAAGCCCTTCAATGAAGCACGGATCGCGGGCTCCATTTATTCATTCAACCTTAAAAAAAAAAAAAAATATCCCGTGGGCCCCACCGCTTCACTCCCACCCCGTGGAAATGATTTTTATTTTTATTTTCATGCAGTTGAATCTATTTTGTCACCTATGCTTTTGGTGCCATTTGGAAGAAACCATTGCCTACCTCAAGGTCAGGATTCAGTCTGGGGTTTTCTTCTAGGAACACTATAGCTTTATCCCCTGCGTTTAAGTCCTTGATCCATTTTGAGTTATGTTTGATGTATAGTTTGTTTGTTTATTTTTTTGCTCATGGATGTTTATGTGTCTCGGCAACATTTGTTGAAAAGGTGATTTATCCTTTCCTCCACTGAATTCTCCTCCTACCCCTGTCGACAATCGGCTCTGCGCTCTCAAGTCCATCCCGTTAGCTCAGTCCCCTGTGTGTCCTGATGCCAAACCATGCTGTCTGGATCAATTTCGCTTTCTAACAGGTCTTTGAAATCGACCACGCAAATCCTCCAGTTTTGTTCATTTTTAATAGTTCAAGGTTGATTTCACTATTCCTGAGTTTCCAGGTCAGGTTCGGTATCGGCAGGTCCAGCTCTGCAGAAATTGTAGCAGAAACTTCTTACAAGGAAGGAAGGGCATTCTTTGCCACGTGTGGAGCCCACAGCTGCACGCCCTTCATCATGAGCCACTTCAAAGGGAAGGAAAGATCAGAAACATGAGGCTCAGAGAGGCCAAGACACTTGTCCAGAGGAGACTGGCTGCAGAGACAGCTGGTCCTTCCCGCGGCCGCTCTGGGCCCCACAGTGCGTCAACGCCCCAGCAAAGAGACATCATTTCAGAGCAGCAGCCATTTAGCGCAGGGTGGCCAATAAGTAAGGGTGGCGAGTGTCCATCAACACATTGTCCCCAAGTTTTCTGTGTTTCTCAATTGTCTTACTGCAGCTCTTCAGAGAGAGAGCACATTTAATGTAAATTTTGAAATCATTCATAATAGATTTCTAAATAGTCATTTCTCCATCTTCCATTGATTTCAGAACTGTGTCTTTCTAAAGTTCTTTCTCTAGTGAGCTTTCGGTCACAATTTTTCATTCTAAAACTTCTCGGGTCTTCTGTGATACGTCCTATTCATCACACATGAATTCGCAAGATTTTTAATTTAATGAAATCCTCTAGGAATCAGTAAGACCCTGAGTAATATAGGATAAGGAACGCCTTTCTTGTAAACCGTGTTTCCCAAATCGAGGGTCTCCTTCTATATTAAGCTACACATCCATAACCGTAAATTTAAGGGCGATACATTTTATGACCTGATTTTCGAGACATCAGCTAAAACTTACCGTTCTTCAGATGGCAGCACGTTCCTTTATTAAATCATCCGCCTGTTATCTGCTGTCCCGGGCGGCTGCGTCGCGAAGCGGCGGTGTGTTATTCTGATAGTCGACGACAGGAGTAACTCCACTGAGTCCAATCAGCTGGATGATGCTAACGGGCAGAACGTAGGTCGTGTGAGCCCAACCTCACCTTGTGCTGAAAATCCTGTTGCGGGGCAGGGGGAGTGCTTCAGCCCTGGGTCCCAGCCCCTTACCTGCTCTTCCACAGGCACCCCGGGCCCAGCCCGACCTTCCTGGTGAGGGAACCAAAACCGAGCCCCCCAAGTCTCTCCGAGTCTTTCCCCGTGAACACCCCACTCCGGCATGAAGAGCCAGGAACAGTGGAGGGCAACCCCAGAAGCAGAGGAGACGTTCCTGTTCTAAGCCTTCAGCCCCTCGCTTCATCAAAGACGCCATCTGCCACCCCTGGGCCGCACCCTCCTCGTCGCCAGAAATAGTCTCCTGCCCCCTATGCTCTAGAAGAACATAGAAAGGGGGGCTATTTATCTTTACTTTCAGAGTCAGGGTGATTCATTCCACCGGCCACTGGTGACCCCTCCTCTCTGCTCTGAGACCCCAGGTCCCCTTTCCAGGCCTCAGCTCAGGGCCTCATTCCCGGGTCTGCCCCAGCTTCTTCAGAACGTACTGCCATGTAAACTCCATGCAGACGGTGTTCAGTCTGGGCTTTTCTCTTACGGTAGAGCCTCATGTCAGTTTGTTCATTTGTTCAGCTGAAAAGACAAAGGAATTGGGGACTTCTCCCCTGACCCTGCACTGGCCTCTGCATTTGCTTGCAGCCTCCGCGTGGTCCTAGCTTGTCTCAGTGACTGAAGACCAGTCCTCCTCGCCTTTCTCTTGGTGCCCAGTCCATGTCCCTCCTGAACAGGGGCCAGTGGACCTCATCCCAGGAGGGAGTTCAGTCCACAGGAAAGACGAGGGGGGCTGATATGGAGCCCAGAGTCCTGAGCATGACCCTGTGGTGGGACAGTCATGTGCGACGTGTCCGTAGAGGGGACAGCACACAGATGCTAGCTTGGTGCAGACACAAAAGGCACAGCTGGTGGGAAGGGGGCATCAGAGCCGGGGAGGCCCTTTTCTAGGTGCAAAGAAAGAGCCTGTTCTCTTCCTCCTTTGCCTTGCCTCTAGGGGACCTGCAGAGACACTGCTAGTTCGCTCAACTCTCTCGTGCAAGAAAATGTCATTTATTTATTTCTCTAGACGGTATCCGATCTCTGCAGGCCCCCGCCCTGAGGAGCAGCGCGGGAAATCAGAGTCCAGACCAGGGAGCCTTCCGATGCAGGTGACAGCTCCACTGGACCCCAGCTCGTCACCAAGAGAGCACCCGATGACCAGGGACACCTTCACGCCAATGTCCCCACTGTCACTGCTGCAGCCTATGCCACAAACCACGACCGGTCCTCACTGCTGGCCTCCACGGCCACCCCGCTTTTCTTGGTGACCAGGACATGGCCTGTTCCTAGACTAGAGGGTCAGTTTGAGTCCTGCAAGAAGCCTGGGGAATGTGAACAGCTTAAGTGATGCAGGGGCCAGCAGGGATGGCCTGCAGACACAGACAGCCTGACTACTGAGAACGGGAGAGAAGGCTGGGCTGCGAGCCCAGGGTGCCAGGAGCTCAGACTGCCCATCTCGGGGCGCCTTCCTAGCGGAGCCCTGAGAGAACAGGGAGCTCCGTGCTCGGATCCGCCAAGGAGCCTGGCTCCGGCACCCTGGGCAGTGCTGGGGAGGCCTCCTCTCTGCTCCACTCCCGGAGGCAGGCGTCCCCGAAGCTCTGAGCTCCATCCCTGACAACCGCACCGCCCACTGCAGAGTGAAATTCGGACAGTCCCAGGCCTCGCCGGCGGGCACAGGGCTCTGCTGCCCCATGAGGGTGGCGGTACCAGACCCGGCGCACAGCTCCGACTCTTCTCCCCCAGGGACTCACCAAAGTCACGTAGGTCAGCCACACGCCACCTCGGGGCGGCCACCCTCCCGGGCCCTCGTCCTCTGGCTGGGCCGGGGCCCAGCTGTTTTGCTGTGACTGCTGAGCGCAGGCCTCTGGGGTTACTCAGACGGAGCTCTGGAGCTGGCGGGTGGGCCTGGCGCTGTCTGGTTCTGTTTGCAGAACCAGTCAAACTACTCGTGTGCGACAAGGGACTCACCGCTGCCCTGGGGAGGGGAGACTGGCCATGGCTGGGCCTGGAACCTTTTCCCACTAGATGGAGGTGCCAAGAACCCTGTCCCCAGGCTGATGGTAGCAGACCCCTCTGCGATCATTCTGAAGATCACATGCCCGCGTGCTACAGTGGGTGCAGGTTTTCTCAAAAACATCTAGAAATGTCGAGACTGTGTCCTGCTCATCGAGAGGGGCACTTAGAGGGGGACTGAAAGACACGCAGTCAACAGCAGGCAGCCGGGACGATGAAGCTGACCGGCGGGGAGCTGGGCCAGAACAGACCTCCCTGGGTTGCTCAGAGGAACCAAAATCCCTCCTAATCGCTGACCGTGCCGACCGCATGCAGCTGCTGGGAGTTCGGGACCTGAGACAGACTCCAACACCTTTCATGCTTCTGTGCCTCCCAGTTGAGAGTCACCACACAGCTGTGAGAATGGCAACAAATCAGAAAAATTATTTCAAGTTCTGCAGACATGAAGGGGCGGGCCTGGGTGGGCGCTCTCAGAAGGAGTCCCCTTCTTATTGAAACAATAAGTGGCCTGTAGGAAAATGCACATTGTTTTCTCTGCTGATGGTTCATTGTAAATAAAACAGATGCTCTTCCACGAGGGGAAGGGCTGCAGGGGACAGTGATGCAGGCCTCCCCCCAGGTGCACACTGACGAGGCACCAGCGGAGCTCAGGACACCTCCATCAGGCCAGGTCCCCCTCCAGGAGGACTGACCCTCTCCAGCACCACGGGCTCTTAGCCAGAACATCCCTCACTGCTGAGCAAGAGCAGTGATGGGACATGAAATCCTCTGAAATATTAGTAGAAGCCTCACTTGGAGAATTTGCATGTTCATCTCAGTGGCTCATCTGAAGTGCATCTGAAGCCCTTTTCTCAGAGACAGTGGGGTGTGGACAAGACCACACAGAAGGGGGTCTGACGGGCAGGCCCAGGCGGGTTGTTTTCCGGAGGATCTAAGAGCTTCTCCGGGGGAAATCTGCTGGAAAAGGAGCCAGAAGTGAAACACTCGCAGAGAGAGCGAGCGTTTCTGAGGTCAGCCTGGTATTGACCATGGAATTTATAACCTGGCGGGAGCCGGTTGGCCTTGGCAGGCTCCAGGAGCACGGCTGCATTGACTCAGTTAAACTCCAGGTGACACTGGAGTGTGTGTTGATGAATGGAAGTGGGGCCTGGAGCTCCGTGTCAGTCACTCCCAGTGTTGACACACAGCTGTGAACCACAGAGCAAAGACGTCTGTTTGTCCGAGACGGTCAGCAGCCCTAAAGCGGAGGGCACGGCACGGGCCCAGGCAAGGCATCCACACTGAGGGCAGTGACCCTCTTGGGGACACAGGTACAGGACACATAGGGACACAGCCGTGGTGCAATGACTTAAGGGCCCAGGAAGACAGTCTGCACCTGGAGGAGCTCTGATGGAGCTCAGGGCCTGAGACCTTACTCCCATGGAGAGTCGGGAAATGCTGCAAGTGATGAGACTGATCCAAGACCCATAGGTGACAAGACGAAGACTTGTAGGAGGAGCTGTGTGTGGGGGGAAAGTGAGTTGATATTGCAAAGTCCCAGGGTCAGGAGATGCCCCTGCGGGCTCAGGGCACACATTCTCTGGGTCATTCTCCCCGCAGAGGATGCACAGAGGGGCTGGATCAAGAGAGAAGCAAGTGGACATGGTTCCTGCTGCCGTTTCCCCTCTCTGCACCGCAGGGAAGCGTGGGCAGCACAGACACAGAAGTGGATTCGCTTCCTGAGCTGTTGTCACCTGGCACCAACCAGGTGGCAAACCCCCACGAGGAAGGCAGCCAGACAGAGGCAAATCAGAAGCACAAACGCACAGTGTCAGCAAGACGGGGTTCCCCTGGAGGCCTGGAAAAAGTCAAACATATTCCAGGCAAGTACACAGAAAACAGTGAGCATTCGCATGCCTGTGATAAAAGCTCAGAGCTCATCATCGACCTTAAGAAACATCAAATTGCTGGAGACTAGAAATCCTTACCCACCCACCCCATAATGTCCTTCCCTGTCTCATCACCAGAATCATGGATATCCTCTATTTTGTGTTAAAATGTGTTATTCCTGACAGATAGATTATACAAATGAATAATAATTATTATAACAATAGTGCTAAATTTCCAAGACCTTGACCTGTATTCAAATGCAATTGCATATTGTATGTTATCCTTTTTTTTTTTTTAAGGAAAGATGCAATCAGGAAAGAGGGCGAGCAGAGGCGAACAGGAAGAAAGAGGAGGAAAAACCATTTTATTTCTTTATTTAGTTGTTCATCTTGGTGGTTCCCCGTGACACCGCACCACGAACCGGGGTCTTTGGGTTGAACGTGGACTGCGCCTGGCAAACTGAAGCATTAAACCATCAGCGTGCACCCACATTGTTCTTTTCCTAGTGTTTCCCCCAGCATTGCATTTCTCAATCCGTCTATACCGATGTGCGTGGAAGTATCTGTTTAGTTGTCTCTTCGGGATTGTACCAGAAGTCTATAAATCGAACGATCCACATACAATTCTTGCAGTTAAAAATAATGCCGAGGAACGAGCGTCCATCCATCTCTCCTCAAGAGGGAGACGTCCCCGCCCGTGACACCCAAGTGCCACCTCTGGACCTCATTGACGCTGTCTGCAGCTTCTCTGACTGGTGGAGGTGAGGCCCCCAAGCATGGTGTGGGCTCCCACTGCTCCCTGTCGCATCAATACTGATATTGTCTCCTAAGACATTTCCTCTGGGGTGCAAAATAGTAACTGCAACTCAAGCAAGATTTTAATTAGTGTGCCAATGATTGCTATCAAAACACTGTCTCATACATCCATTCACAATGTGTGTGCGTTTTTCTATGAAAGGACTGTCTTTTGCCTGGGTTTCTGAAGAGCTGTGTCTTTCTCACTTTGATGCATGAAATTTTCAGCACCCATTTTGATAACGTGTCTTAGGGGCTCTATGTCACAGTGACTTTCACACAGGTTGTAATTGGTCTTTCTTTGCTCTGATTCACAAACTTCCTAATGTTTTTTTGTGGTGAAAGATACTGGGTTTCCTTTAGTTGCTTACTATTATAAAGATTCTCTATCTGGGTCAACAGTTTTGTCCTCCACATTGGAGATTTTTCTGATCTGGAATTAAGGTGTATGTGATATGGTGGGAGGCAGGAATAGGGTCTTGCTTTTTAGTCAACTCATCAATGATCTCAACACTACTGATGAAATACTGCAAACGTTCCTCACTCCCCATCAAGACCGGCTCTTCGAATGTCCTGTATGAAATGACTTCTTTTGGAGATGTTTCATGAATGTATGTGTCAGAATCAATATTCATGAAATGATGATCATCATTTTAAAATAAATCTCTGAACCGCAGCTGAAAAAGCAGCACATCTCTTGTTTTCCTGCTATTTATCTTTCAGGATGATCAAACCTAGTAAGCGATATCATAGTGAATCCTCTTGATGGCAAGATGTGAAGGAGAGAGCCAGAGTCAGAAAGACACAGGTTTTGGTCCAGTTTTCTCCCCGGCCAGTGAGCAGTGCTGGGATGTTGCAACCAATGCTTGGGTTTCAGTGCTTCCTTCATGCAAAACAAAGAAAGGCTGCTTACCTTTCCAGGACTCAAAGTGCGGCCTCCTCGACCTGTGTCTGTCACGTCGGTGGGACTCCTGATACCGCATTTCCTTTTGTCACCGTGCGAGATACAATGTATTTGAGGTCATGAAATGACCAGATGCACTTGCTAGAATCCCTCTCAGTCCTGAGGAATGAGGTCAATGCTCAACCTCGACATATGGAGTTGGTGAGTCAACCCAACCTGAAGTTCCCAGTTATCTCTGTGCCCGCCGAAGCCCCCGAAGCTGTTCACTGCTCGGAGCTCGCTTGTGCGAGGACCCTGCTCCCCTTTCTGCAGCCGCCTCGACGTCTTCTCATCTGAATGCGGGGCGTAAAATGCCAAGGATCTACAGATACGCTTCTGTAACTCCAGTGGGGCTTGCGGTTGCCGGCTCTCCCAATAAACTCCTTTTGCTTCAGACTGAATTTTCTGTGTCTGCAGTTGCTCCTGACACCGGGTTAGGTCACATCGTTTGGAGGCCCCAGCGAGATCCCCAAACTCCAGGGAGCAGGATAAAAGCCTCTTACATTGTCTGCGTCCGGCACATCTCTTCCATCTCGTCGGTTACTTTGTAACAGGTACAACCTAATGTCACCATGCAGATAAACATACAATAAAATCAAGAAATTCCTGTAAAAAGAGTCTCCTGGAGTCATTTCTGTGGGTTCAGCCCAGCCCTTGTGGGAACTGTCTCTCAGCAATTACTTTCCAGCCTTTTCTGTAGCCTCTGCTTATGTTACATGAATGCGATGATTTCAGTAAGTTTGAAGTAAGCATGCAGTTGACCTAATAGGAAGAGCTTGGTTAATTAAATACACATAAATCCTCCACTGTTTGACAAGGCAAAGTCTTCATGCTGTTGGTCTAGGAATTATTCAGAAAAGCATAATTATGACAGGTGCAACTATGCTAAAAAAAATTGAAGACACGTTCTGGCCATGGATGTGTCTGCGGCAAAGCCCGCCTGGGAAAAGATCCAACACTACACATCTGAGAATGGAGAGAGTTTTACCACCAAGCCCTTGTTTATAAAAGTAGAGGTGGTGCCTGTGATTGCCATCGTCCTCACAGACGGCGAGTGGGCCGTTGTCGCTGCATGAGAGGAGCCTTGGCCCACAGGTGGGACCGAGCGGTTCCTGAAAGGCCTCCCGAGTCCACGGTCTGCGGGCTGCGGGAAAACCAGCCCTTTGCAAGTCACCTGCTGTGCGTGAGGACCGGTGCCCCATGAGCTGCTGCGTTACTTCTTGCAGGTTTCACAGATGCCATATATCTTTGCTCCCATTTCCAGAGAAGCTAAAGTCGGCTTGGCTGGATTCAGCTGTCCACCCCCAGAGCTAATGTGCTAGTTTTTGAGGATCGTAGAAACTGGGTAACTTAAAGCGACAGCAAGTGGCCTTCTCTCACAGTTCTGGAAGTCCGCATCTGACATCCCGGTGTCCGCAAGGCCGTGCTGCCTCTCGAGTCCGCGGAAGGAGGCTTGCTTCCTTCTTCCTTTTTCTGGCATCGCTGACCATCCTCGATGTCCCGTGGTTTGGAGACACACTGTTACTCCTCCCTCCATCCTGGGCACGTCTCCCTCTGTGTCTCTGTGCTGAGATTTCCCTCCTCCTGTGAGGTCCCCAGTCAGAGGATGAGGTTTCCCTAGCCAAGGCCTGGATGACATCTGAAATACCCCATTCTAAGGACAGTCCATTCACAGCTACTTGGGCTCAGGGTTGACACATATTGTTTGGAAGAACACAATCAAAGTCGCACAGTTTAGAATTTTTTTTGACCAGTGCACGACTCAGATGGCTCCAGAGGAATTTCTTTCCACAACGAGCCATGGAATGTAAGTGCCATGGCTTCCTGTTTCTTGGAGAAGCAGGAAAGAAAACATAAATACACATTTTCAAATAGCCAGCATTCTAGAAGTGTCAAATGTGAGGACTATCAAATGGCAATGTGAAGAAGTTCAAGAACCCAAGACGAGAATGCCACAGCAGAGACGTTGTTATTTGATGGGTGGATTTTGGTCCATCTCGACTTGGCAGGGATTGACGACGCCCTGGAATTCTCTGCACAAAGCGAAGGGTGTTGACTTAAACAGGAGGACCCCTGCTGTCTGGACACACATGGGATGTGTCCGTGCTACCCTCTGCCGAGACCTGAGGGACCACATGCTCACTTGGGCCGTGTGGCGGGTGAGCTAAGCTGGAAACGCAGAGAAGGCAGCATAGCCCTGAGCACAGGGCAGTGTCTTCTCTCTCACAGGACAGGCCAGAAGGCTGTGGAATGTTTGTGTGCCGTCCTTCCAAATGCTTGTACTGACGTTCTCTCCGTGGAAGGGGTTTGGAGGCGGGATCATCAGACTGTGTTGGGTTGAGGCCGTGAGGCGGGCGGACAGGATGGCCTGGGGCCCAGAGCGCTCTCTCAGCCTGTACCGGTAACCACCTGAAAGAACAAGAAAAACAAAGCCAGGCAGGAAGACAGGGCACCAGGAACCGGACCTTACGGGGCCTCGACACGGGGTGGCCCAGACTCCGGCACTATTACAAATACGTTTCTGAGGCTCGAGCCCCCAGTCTAGGGACTTTGTCATGACAGACGGACCCCGCTGAGACCCTGAGGTCGGGAGACGCTGCTGCCCACTGACGAGCTCGCGCCACGTGGACGTGCCATGTTTCGTCTTGTGTCATGTGTTCCTGTGTAGACTGTGCGTCCATGTTTTTTGGCTCAAACTTTCAGGAAAAATGTCTTTTTGTTTTCATTTTTATTTGTTTACATTGAAGCAATTTTTATATTGCAAAGGAATTTGAGCCTTTGTTTTTAGCGTTATGGTGAAAGGAATGTTACACAACAAATGATTAGCAAACACAAGCTAGGGGACAGGGACAGGACACAAGCTTCTCCTCCTGCTCCCCCACCAGCCCAGCGGACACACTCCCTGCGAGAGGAGGTCCGGAGCTGCACACTCCCTGCGAGAGGAGGTCCAGAGCGGCCCGCAGCTCCGTGGCCGCGCTCTTCAGCGTGTGTCATCACTGTCCGCTGGGAGCCGACGGCGTCTGTCGTCGTGTAGAGTGTCCTGAAGTGGACGAGGAGACGGGCCGGCTGCTCACCCCCTGGTCACAGAGTCGGCGTCACCTGTCCCATCAAGTCAGTCACTCACTCCGTGGACACGTCCCTCTTGTCTCATTTCCTTGAATCATTGGCCGACATTGCTTTCATTACAGGTACGTGGTAAGTTCAACAAAACCCCTGACCGTATTCTAGGGTATTATTTTGCAGGAGGATAGCATTATTGATTTCTAAAGCTACAGTTTAACTCATAAGATAAATAAAAGAATTAATAATAGGTCTGGAATCAGTGCTGCCCATGTATAATGTGCGTCCTTATCTTCCCCCCACAAATTTAGACAAAACAGAGAGCATTACACACATCACAATATGGTAAGGGACCCAGTGGCCTTTACTCTTTCTTCTCTACTGTTTCCAAGACTGTGGACCCTTCTTCAGGGTCAGAGCAGAGATTATTCACTGTCTCAAGATCCATTCTTATTCCTCTTAGTAAAATAATCCTAAACATTTCAGCAAAGCGATATCATCCAGCTACAGACTTCATGTCTGAGCTCTGAGTCCGAAGATGACATCTGTTCCCCTGGGACGTGAGTATAAGTGGAGCAGGGACATCTGAGTGTCTTTCTCAAAATCAGGCCATCAAACAATCCACCAGGCCCTGCCCTTTCCCTGAGAGCCTGCAGACTGCGGTGCAGTCAGCTGCGAGCATGCAAAGTATAGAGGTCGGTTCACTGTGGCTGGACGAGCTCAGTGTCCTCGTCCAGGAAGAAGGATGGCGGAAATGGCCTCCATGTGCATGAGAAAAGAGCGCTTACTTTCAAATCATTTCGGCAGCAGACACAAGTTGGCTTTCCTTTTGGCCTCCTTCTCATAGCGTCGTTTCGCATAGTCTAGTCCCAGGGTATCTATCTGTTCAGACACTCTCTCCCAACACACTGAAAACATGAGAGATTAGTTGTGTGTCACTATGTAGGTTTTCTGGCTTCTTGACGTCCCTTCCACAAAGGGACATCAAAAATCAAACTCGACATTTAAATACGTGAGTAGGGTTTATTGAAATAAAAGGAAAATTAAAATCTGTTTTTTTTCTTAAATCATTATGACAAATAATTCTCATTTATTGGAAAAAAATAAAATCTAAGACTAAGAATGAACTGAACTGCAGGTAGAGATGGAGAAACACGGTTTCAGCACAGACAAACCCAGAGCGAGCGTCTGTGCCTCTGGCCTCCCCAGAATGTGAAAAAATTCTGGGAGGACCACGCTTCTCTACCTCCAGGACTGAAGAAGATAATCATATTCCTTCCATGATTGTTTTTCACATTTATCACGAAAGCAGAACGTGCGGGTGGCATCTCCCTTGTCGGAATTCTTCGTAGCCACATAGCGAGGAGCTGCTGATTTCTCAGCTGACTTTTCTCCCGCAGCAGCTCGTCCTGGGGGGCTGCTCTGACATTGCTGCAGGTCAGCAGAGGCCCGTGGGCTTTCCTGGGTTGAGGAGAGGCACCTGGCGCCCAGGGGGACTCAGTCAGACACAGTTTCCCCAACCGGCTCCATGTTTCCACACTCAGACCCTGCCAGGCACCCACCTCATTTCCCGTTTAAGGAGAAAGCGTGGTCCCTCATCTTTTTAGCTAGACCTTCTGCAGCCTGGATATACTGCAAAACCAACTTCAAGAATTGGCTTTGAATGAAAACCCCAAATAATGAATCGATAAAGAGGCATCCATAGTGGTAACTACTGAAACTCCAAGTTCTTATTTTCCATTTAAATAGTTGCTCCTTAGGCATTATGCATTCACAAGCAAGTGAACTAAACTCTCCTAAACAAGCAAGTGAACTAAACTCTCCTAAACGTCCGTCTAGTAAGATGGGTAAGGGACAATGGTCACCATTTGCATTAATAATGCCTCATCTGTTCCTCCAAAGCTTAGTGAGTGAAACTGACTCTCCATTTCAACGGGGACTTACCTGGATTGCCCTTGGGGGCTGATCACTCACGAGGGCCGTCAGAATCTAGGGAGGAGGTCTCTGCCTGATCCCTCAACGGGAGAAGGGTCAGCAGATTAATAGGCATCTTTCAAAACCATCAGTCATTTTCCATGAAGACATTTCAAGAAAGTCCATCTTTGTCTAAGTTGACTATATTCTTTTTCGTTTATTTGGCCCCAACCTAAGGAAAAAAATATAACTCAGTTGTCAGAAACATATATGCCCTGCAAAATGTCACATCCTTCTCCCTGGATGTCATTTTTTAAACAGCCCTTTCACAAGCTGAAAGTAAGAAAAGTCATATACAAGCAATTAGCAATGGAAAAAGAAAAGGTCGCATTTCCCTCAGTCCCCGTTTCTTTGTGTCTGACAGAGATCATTGTGATGTGACCTTTCCCAGGTTAAAATCTGACCTCACCCAAACTCCTGTGTACATATCCCTGGAGTCTATTCTAAGGGAAACAGGGGGAGAAAACACATCTGGAATGCAATGTGTGGACTTGTCAAATTCTATCGAGGGTAGAATCTTAAAACTTAAGGTCCCTTTGACTTAAGTCCCCCCGAGACACATTCTCGTCTGTAAAGTGCAGGGCTAGGAGCACTCAGCCACTTTGCAAGACTCTTGGCAGAATGGAGCCCAGGAGCGCAGGGCGGGCTGGGCAGGACAGCCGCACAGTCCCAAGACAGACTCACTGATGCGCCCCGGGATTGGATGTGCCAGCGTGCGCTTGAGTTCCAACTGGATTCTCTTTTTATCGATGCCAAACAAAAGCCGCTCTGGAATCCATTCTGAATTCTGAAACTCCCCAAACTCGCCCTGGTGATCCTCACCTCTCTTCCCTTTCACAAGAGGGCGAGGGCAAAGGCGTTAGAATTTATCAGGCACTGTCTGCACGAGAGGTTCTGTGGCTACCGGGTCCCAGGTAGGCCCACCTCTGCAGGGTGCAGGAGCACCAAGGCTGACACTGACTCAAACACGAGCCCGTGTCCTTGTTACAAAGTAACCGACAAGATCAGAGAGACATGCCTGGAATTATCAATTTAGGAGATTTATTAAGCCGGCGACCTCAAGGAGTAAAACACTCAAATCGAGCGGTCATCTGTGTGGGTCGCTCAGGGTTTATAAAGGCAGACAGAGAGGTGCAGAGAACAAAGGCAGTTAATAATTTTCAGCATGCACAATCGTGGCTTCCATAGAACTAACCAGGCACCGGGTACAACCTGCAGCTTTCCTAGAGCTCCCGGGTATGTCGGGTGTGTGGGGATATGCGCACAAGTGTCTAAAGCAGAAGTCAGTTTGCATGGGTAAAGGTCACACCCTAAACGTCTTAAGCCTTTCTGTTGACATTTAACTTCTTCCTAGGTCTCAGCAGACTCACAGAAACCCCTTCGGCCAAGGTCCCACTGGGTGGGTCCAAGGTTTCTGTGTCACTGCCAGAGGATTCTCTAGAAAGCAGGGACCCCAGGGCTCTGTGTTTAGAGTAACCCAGAAAAAACGAGTTTTCTCTAGTCCCTTGTTTCATCCCGAGGTTACTAAGTGACAGCATTGCTTCTGATGCGGGGCCACTGGGGTCCAGGTGAACAGTTCAAGAAAGCATTCTTGAGTCTTAGAGCGCAGTTTGGTGCGTTTCTTAGAGAAAGTGGAGGATACAGAAAGGAAAGCAGGAGGCAGTCTCCTGGGCCTTGCAGGCTGGAGGCGGGTTGAATGTATACTCTTGGGAAAGGGGCTCTGGGTGGAAACCCTTTCCAGTGTCAGCAATTAGCAATTAGCAAGAGAACAGAACTCACAAGGAAGTTCAAAAGCAGAAGTAAGGGGATTGTCCAGGAAATTCTCCGGGTCTGGGAAGTGGCCTCGAGCATTCTGGTGTCTCCGGGAAAACAAGAACTTGAAGATTACAGGAATCTTTCCAGAGGAAGATGAACTTTGGACTCCAGTGCTCAGGACAGGGCCTGTCTGGTGTGATGACTCATGTCTGCAGCTTCCCCTTCTGAGCTCTCCCTCTGTCACTTCCAACTGTTACCTGATACACAGTTCCTTGTGTGCTTCTTAAATTAGACCCATCCAAGAAGCCCTGGAGATAGAAATTAAGAAGGAAAACACCTCCCCATCCCTGTTGAGCATGAAACAGCATAGGTTTTGGAATCTACCAGTAAATGGGCCTCTGGTCCCCCAGGAGGCTGGGTCGCCAGCTTGACCCCTCAAGCTGGCCTTGCTTTCCCAGATGGGAGTCACTGTACAAGACGAGCCCTTCAGCTGGAGACTCGCGCTATGTCCCCTGGAAGGGGACGCCTGCTCGGTGGCGGTCAGGACTGCAGTGACTCTCGACAAATCAGAGAAGGTGACAAGGGGAGGAAAGCTGCTTGTATGACCTGGAACGACGGTGCATCTTTGCCTTGTCCCATGAATATAGGGACAAGGCGAGATCAGCAGAGTGACAGGGCAGGGTGAAAAGCCTGCTTTCCTCAGAGGCTTTGCTCTCCTGTCCCTAAAAGCACGTTTAGAGTTTCATACCATATTTTACCACATGCAGTGCACACCCACATTTGGGGCCCAAACTTTCAGGAAAGAAAACCTATGGTTTTAACTTTTTTAATTCCAATGTTTATTGGTTAATGTTTAGGGACTTGGGGTTTTTTTGTATTATAAAGGAATCTTAGCATGTACTTTGTAACAAATATGGTTCAAGAATTGTAATAAAGGAAATGAAAACATTGAAATAGATAACAGAATTAGTTCTGCCCATGTATAATGAATCTTATTTTTCCCTCGCAAACTTGGGCCAAAAAAAGTGTATGTATATGACAAAACACAGTAATTTTCATATGTCTGTAAGCTCAGTATAAATTTTTCATCATAGATTATGTTATTGCAAAAGTAGTTTCCAGTATATTGAAATATGGATACTTTAAAATAAAATGATTGCCTCGATCCAGAAAAACCCAGTGAAATCTAAATTCCGTAGGAACTTGCTTCCCAAGTTCCTTCTTACCAGTTCAGTGTTTCATCAGCTCCGTTCTCTCCACTATTCAGAAAAGTTGGATCTTAATCTAACATAATTTATTGACATTCCATTTCAAACTTCAGTTCACTGAAAATATATGTGAGAACCAAAGTTAGCATTTGCATATGATATGACCACATGCACTAAGTCTGCAGAATATATTCTGGCTGAATTCTTACTGAAAATATTAGTAGTGCATAGTGATCTAAAATTAAAATATATATATTTATTTTTGCAACTAATTAACATAAAACATAAACTTATAGCCAAGCATCTCTCAATGAAGAGTATTCAGTTGGGGGAAGATCTGGATGCCTTGATGAAAGGACTTACTGAATGCAGTTCTTTAGGCTGCTCCTGGGGTTAGCCTCCTCCCGTATCAAGTTTGGGACACATGAGACTCCTCTAGTGGCTTTATAAAGTAGGAAAAGAGGGTCAGTACACGGGAAGGTCAGTGGTAAAGTCTCCCTCTCAAGTCCCTTCTTGGGTTGATCAGCTTTAAGAAAGAGAAATATGAAAGTAGATGGTGTAGAAAGTATTTGCTTTGAAAAGTGTGTGCGGATTCCTGAGTCTTTCCTGCTCCTATGGTTTACTTAGCAGGAGGCAGCGAAGGAGAAATTCACCTGGTGGAGAAACTCCCTCCTGGAGAAATTCACCTGCTGAAAAAACTCACCTGCTGGAGAAACTCCCCTGCTGGAGAAACTTGCCTGATGGGGAAACTTATCTGAACAAAGCTGTGTCCACACTGCTGAGTTCTGAAGATGGAGCTAGTGGGGCCCTGGGATCTGCTGAATGTCCTCCCAAGTCCCTCAGGGCAGCACTCCAGGGCCCATGGAGATGTGGAGAAGAGCAGGTGTGAAAGCAGCCTCACTGCAGGGGGTGGGGCCACAGGCAAATAAGGGAATAAAAAAGCAAAATGTGACTGGGAGAAGGTCACAAGCCAGCATCAGGTGGGGAGGCTGAGTCAACATTTCCAGGGCAGAGGCCTGAGTCACACAGCAGCTGTGCAAGTTCTTAAAGTCCTGTGGTCGGTCCAGCGTCCATCTGAGCAGTTCAGAACAGCTTTAGGAGGTACAATCAGGTCATTTAAGGGGAGGTTCAGTAGAGGCTCATTGCATGTGCCAACTGGGCTACACCGTGGCACACAATCATTTGGGCAGACGGCAGACGCGAGGCTGCTGTGAAAGTGGGTGATGGCAGGCGTGTGCCCACATCCCGATGAGCTAACTGCACTCTAAAGTGTCTGAACTGGGATCAGGATGCCTGATCTTAAACTGCCCCATGCTAACAGGTCAACGGCTTTCTCTAAGCCTGACTTTTCTCATCTCAAAATAGAAATAACACTGCCATACAGAAAGGTGTATAAATATAGGCTCTGCCATAAGAATGGTTGTAAATGCCAGAATTTTTCATCTGGTTTCTTCACTGAGTGAAAGGCAAAGCTGGGATCGTTCTGCCTCTCACAGGCTTCCTTAGCTTGGCACGTGCGTTTCGCGGCGCATCATGACACCTGCGTGTGAGCTCCATTCTCCCTGCTGGGGACCACGTTGGTATGCATTAAACAGCAAAAAGAAAAAACCAGAGAGAGAGCAAGCACATGATCCCACAAAACAATAATGACAAGAAAAACAGTCTACGTTTGATGAATTATTTAGTTTTTCTTTAATATTTATCCCTAATGCACTCATTCTTTTGTCATCTGCTTAACACAGGAGAAGAAGTAGCAGGTGCCATGATGAAAAATATATTACGGAAGGAAAAACTAGACGCGAGAAAGTCTTCTTCATCCAGTCAATGTGTTCTGCCAGTTGGAAGGAGGGAAGACTCAAATGACTCTGTTTAGCAGTAGACATTTCTCCTCCCACGACACAGAGAACAGTGTTTGGAGACAATGCACAGCGAGTCGCCGTTGAGCATTCTGGTTTATCTTTGTTAAAGGGGCACCGGTGGACATTCAGACGTCATGGGGCAGACTCGCCACAGTCTATTTCCTTCTCTGCTGCAGACACTAAGTCATCATGGCCAGATGCTTTTGCTGAAAATGGTGATAAACACCTATGTGTCTCAGTGGGAATTAGACACAGTAATGGCGGCACCATTTTTCTCGAGCAGGACGACTACTGATTTCAGTCAAGGGAAGTAGCCCTCTTCTAATTCTCCTGGAACTACAAATTCACGGCTGCTGCAACCTAGCAACAGTTTTAGGAAAATGGACTTCGCATTGTCAAGTTACTTGCCTGCCATTCGCGTCTACTCTGCTGTGTCCGCGTACTAGAGGAGACTGCAGAAGGAGCCAAAGTGTCTGCAGTGTGAGCTCTGAGGTCTGTGCTTGGCTCTTCCGCTTTTTCTGGGGGTTGGCAATTTGACTTTTGGAAGAATTATAGGGATTATATGTCGGTGAAGGGAAATTTTTTTAGCTCTCAGTGTAAAATGTGGTAGAATTACATATGATGCCATCCATGATCCATGCATGTGCTTAATGAGAAAATCAGCCATTCTAACCTCCCTGTGCTGATCTCTACAGGTGCTTTGAAAATACCATTGCTAAATTAGGATAAAAATGGGTCGCCCATTTACATGGATGTGTTCGAACGCGAGAACAGGAGGGTAATGACATCCCCAGGAAGGAGTGCACCCAGAAACATGGAAGGACATTCTACTGCGCTGTTCCCCAGAGCACGTCCCCATGATGGGACGCCCTGTCTGCTGGTGGAGACATTTCCCGAATGAGGACATTTATTTTGGTCCCACGTCACCATGTGATTTCGAGGTCTGATGCTTCCAGTCTCCCGCCGCGATGGCCCGTCCTTCTTATGGTGGGGTCACCGCAGGTCTGGACAGCATAGAAGGTGTGGCCCCAGCTGTCCCGTGCCTTCCCCACCACCCACGTGATTGCCAAACACCACCGAGTCCAGGGTCATTGCCCGTGGGCCGAGGGGCCGGACATGAGGGTCTGCAGTGGTGTCTGCCCCGCCACCGCCTCAGACTCTCGGTCCGGAGCCTGAAAAGGGTCAGCACTGTTGACCCCTGAGCAGCAGGAGGAAACAGGTTCCCAAATCACCGGTCACAGGGGCAGTGATGAGCCTTGGGGATGGACCAAGGGTGCGGAGGGCGCGCTGCCCGGCATGATGTTGCAAATTCGTCTCAGATACAAGACAGTCTCCACACACGATCACTGAACGGTAATGAAGCATTTTTGCACAAAATAGAAAGTTGTACACTTACCCGAAAAGACAGCTAGTGCACCCTGTCTCCTTCCGGCTGCTCATCTGCCTGTGGTCACAGTAAGAAAGCCAAGGCAAGAATCCAATTCCACTGGTGGAGGGACACTGGATATGCAGTAAGCGGTGCCCTTCTTCCCGCTGCTTCTGTGTCTCGAAAAATAATGTCTCCATCAAAATGAGCTTGCATTAGATTTACTGTGGTCATTTTTAAACAAATCAATAGATATTTTGAACTTCTCTGCTCTAATTTCTGACATGACACACAGTGGCTCAGCATCATTCTCATCAATCACACACGAAGGCTTCCTGAGAGCCAGCTGTTTGAGACCCCCGGCTCGGGGGTCAGCGAGAGAAATGTGTGGCCGCAGATGGTGAAAAACAGAGAAAACTTCAGATTTCTTGGATTCAGAGGCAAATCTGTGACAAAGGCTTTCCGGTGTAGATTTGAAAAGAATACTTTTTCTGAAAAAAAAACAAAAAACAAACAACAAACTCCCACATAAAAGAGGTTTTAAGGATGTACATGCCATGAGGTGTTTTATGAGAAAATATGCTTAATATTGTCAATGCCTCCTCACACGCAGACTCTGTCCTGAACCCGTGCTTTTTCTACAGATTCGTTGAAATCTCGAGCCAGTCCTCCGAGGTTGATGTCACTGCCCTCACATTTCAGATAAGAACATGAAAACGAAAACCCATGACTGTCTCCAGGTTTCCCTGGAGTGAGCAGTGGGTAAACTGAGGCAGGGTCTCCAGAATCGGCACCAAACGAAGCTGTTCGCCTGCAGAGTTGAGGCAGCATGGGTGTGGGGCCCGACTCCATAGTTCTGCTTTTTCAAAAGTACAGTTTTGCAGAAGGTGGACATGTGGAGACAGACAGCGAGTCTGTGTCCCCTCTCCTCTGGCGGAGGCCCGTGTGGGCCCAGCAGGGTCACGGCACCCGCCCTGCGGCTCACACACCGCAGGAGCTGGAAGCCCCGAGATCCATGCACTTGTTCACGGGACCTGCGGACATGTTACTGTGAATGCCTCTTCCCTGAGTAGCGCCTGACTCCCATGACGCCTTTGTCTTCGGACTGATGAGCAGCTCGAGGATTTAGAGCGAAGTCGAGCAGCTCTGCAGCTAGGACGAGGGACCAGCTGGCTGGCGCCCCGAGTTCCCCTAGCTGGATGGCGCTGGCGTGTGAGCTCCTGCCCACACCCGCACCCCTCTGCCCTTCAGACACCCCCGTGTGGCTTTCATATGCAGTTTCTCCATCTAGCAAAACAGTTTGTTATGTTAAGAAACTGTTTGCTGTCACAGAAGCCAAAGGACCCTTTTCATGTGCAGTTTCCCTGGAATACGAAGTCAATCTGCTCCTTGTTAGCACAGTTGGCACCTAAAGAGGCTCTGAGCGGTGCTACGTCCATAACCAGGCAGGAAAGTGCGCTTGGCCACCACCTCCCCTCCGGGACTGATGGGAGCGGGGAGAGATGGCTGCACCTCCTGAAGGCTCCCGGGCGGCACCCTCCTTGCCTGCTCAGGTCCCTCAGCACCACCGGCTGAGCGCCAGCGCCCGGTATCTGACTCAGCAGCGCCCTAGCTGGTGACCCGAGTTGGATTCTCACAAGGACTCCTGGAGCAGCGATGTTCAGGCCATAGTTTGAGAATCCACGTTTTCTCCTTGGCACTGTCTCCAGAATAACCTCCACGGGATATTCCAGCCTCCCAGCCTCCCATCTGCACCCCTTAGAGTGAGTCTGCATGCAGCTCTTGCCCAGAGGCTCACACTCTTTCTGGAAACCCCATGAGTGCTAAAGACTCCCCAGTGCACAGCCCGGGGGCGCTGCTCAGCTTCCACCCTGCTTGCTGGGGTGCCGGGTTCCCCCATGGGCTCTAGGTTCCTGCAAACCCCAGGTGTCCAGCCATGTGGTCTGGGGGCACTGCAGCTGCTGTGGGTTGAAGGGGAGGCCCACCCTTCATCCCTCCTTGCCTGTCAGTGACTTGGGGACCAGGTGAGGCCCGAGCATCAGCAGGCTTCGTGCTCATCAGGCTCATCAGCTCTGCAAGCAGCACATGCACCAGGTACAGCAAACTCAGTAAGAAAAACGGTGACATCGGAAGAGGGCCCCGCTGCCCCTCCACAGGGACATTCTGCTGGTGTCCTGCTGCCCAGATAAGCTGCTGCGCTCACGGCGAGGAAACCGCCCTGCCCATGGATGGCCGAGACGACAGAGAAACCGAGGCAGCGCCCGGGGTGAGTCGACCACGCAGCGGCGTCGCCTGCAGCCTCCCGTGACAGGAGGCGGTCTGCTCGCAGCTGGAGCTGCTGCACTGCATTCTGCTTAGAATCCAACTTTCTGTAGGTAATCTTGTGGTCTGAATGTTTGCGTCGGCCCAGCATTGACACACTGACCTCCTGGTGCCTTATGTGATGGAGTAAGAGCTGAGCTGTTGGGAGGTGACGAGATCTTCCACCCCATTCTACAGGTGAGGCAGCAACGGGGAGTGGGGGCCCTTACCTAGGCCGCCCCGCTCCAGGCCCTACGAAGGGGTGTCCACCGTGCTGCCCCAGCCCAGGCAGTTCTGTGACGGCCATCAGCAGGCTAAGGCAGGTGTGCAAACCAAACTCACCACTGGGCTCCTCTTAGACGGCAGAGAGCGCACCCGGGGGAGGCTCCACAGAGGGTTAGTCCTCTAGGTTTCAGAAGAAACTGCAGCGCGTTCTGCAGTCCTCTCCCAAGTCCTCCAAGGCCGAGATGCCTCGAGCACACGCTTCCATTCTTAAGTCTCAGGGAAGCGACCGGCATGACGATGAGCTTTCCCCTTGAGCGTCTCTGACCCACCCACACCCGCAGCAAACGTGTGTCTTGTGTTTCTTGCGTGTCCCACACCACCCAAGGTCACTTTACTTCAAGTCTAGTTTAAGAAATCCTTGACTCTGAGATGATGAAAGACATCCTCCATTTCCTTTTATTGGTTTTGTAATCGGGCCTGTCCCGTTAAACAGATAATCTATCTGGAGTTTCTTTGGACACAAGCTGTAAAGAAGGAATCAAACTTTATTTTTCCCATATGGTGACACAGGATTTTGAAAACCATTTCACTAAATAACTCACCATCTTACCAGTTATTTGTGATGTCACGTAGATCAAATTCCAAATGGGTGTTTGGTTCTATTAGTCGAATCTTGTACAAGATCACGGTACATTGACCATCAGGTGTGCTGAATGGAGTGTCTGCAGTGTCTTCACATGCAGTTGGGTGACTTCTCCGCCTTTGATTTTCTTTGTCAAGTTAATTAATTGCTCTTACATTTATGTTTTATAATCAGCTTATCAAATTCCTCTATATCCTGCTGGGATTTGGAGAGAATTTGCATTGAATTTAGATATTAAAAATCTAGATTTGGAAATAATCTATATTTTTATAATGTTATATAATATTAGATTTGAAAAAAAAAACTATTTCTCTGCTACTATCCTGTAATATTTTGCAATAATGTAGTAAAATCTGTGCACTGTCAATTGTTAGCTGTTGTATTGCTACTGAAATTTTTATACATTTTAAAATAATTGTATGCATTTTCTGATCTATTATTACCAAAAGAGAAATGCTTTTGAAATCTATATGCTAATCTTCCATCAGGAAAAATTGTCAAACACATGGACAGGCTATAACAATACTTCTATTTCTTGTCTCAGGTGTTCTAAACCAATACCTGTGTCATTTGCTAATACTCTGTTTTTCTCTTCTTTGTCAATGATTTTATTTATATCCACTTCCATTGTCTTACGTTGAGGCTAGAGTTTGATAAACAGCAGCAAATATCATCCATTTGCTTCCTCATTGAAAGAAATAGCTGAGATTTCCACCAGAGTGAACATTAGGTGGGTTAAAACATCTGGGTGGAAATCCTTCACCTCTTTGTGAATAGGGTCTCAAGGAGCAATGCTTCCTGGGCAAAGTGGACCGTGTGGTCCCTCCACCTCCTTGTCTAGAATTATGGCCTGAATCTAAGTAAGAACTTGTGGGAAGAGAGGGATCCAGAGTAAAGCAATGCAACTAAGTGTTGGCAGGTCCAGTCAAAGAGCACGGTCCTCCTCTCTGTCACCACCCATGTGGCGTCGTCTTGGCTGGAGGATAGACAGAGCTTTGCAGAACCGATTTCCTAGCCCGTGGTAAGACCAGGCGGGAACGAGGACCTCCCTGGTGTGCCCACTGCAGGAGGATGGTGCAGAGAGCCTCAGAAACAGCTGCGTCAACTCTGAGTTGTAGATGCACAAAAGGGGTAGATTCCCAGAGACGGCAAAGGTCTGGGGAATAAAGAATTCCTCTTTATTGTTTATTTATTTTGGGGGAACTAACAAGAATGTGATGAGAAGATCGCACTGTCCCCTCTCCTGGAACTGAGGAAACATGGCTCTGTAAGCCCCAGCTTTGAATACATTGGTGAATGCCGCACGTTATCAAAGTTAAACTCAGCTTTAGAAAAATGACTCCACACTGGATTATGTAAACTGAGGATGACTGGTTCCCGTAAGTGTATCCCTCTGAGACAGGTGCAGATGTTAACTGCTGGTGTGCCAGCTGTTCAGAGAGCGAGGAGCCGTTCGCCTAGGATCACGCTGGGCAGTGGAGCCGAGGTGGGGGCTGAACCTTCTGCCTGACTCTACAGGACGCCCATTCAGCCAGACGCCTCCCCCAGCTGCATGAGCAGCTCAGCTCTTCCCAGGCCCTGCTCCCCGGCATCTGCTGGTGTCATCTTGTCTCGCCCCCGTTCTCACCTTTACTCCCACTCTCACCAACTTACTAGGTAATTGCCATCACCTCACACGTTGTTGTTTTTCTTTCTTTCTTTTCTTTTTTTTTTTTCTCACTGCTGTGTTGCTGGCTTCTATGAGAAGACATTTTACAATGAAAGCAGCATAGTGATTCCATATTGGTAACTCATTCAGCTCATTAAATGTCCAGTTTTTTAATTACACTTAATGCTCCAATTAGTACTGTTTGCTCCTACCGTGTTCCTACCCCTGATCCTCCTGCTCCTCCTCCTCTTGCTCCTCCTGCTCCTC
>RJWH01005775.1:27588-68893 GCA_004363575.1 Solenodon paradoxus | reverse complement strand
TCTCACCCCTGACCTGCCCTGTTATGGGGACCTCTCACCCCTGACCTGCCCTGTTATGGGGACCTCTCACCCCTGACCTGCCCTGTTATGGGGACCTCTCACCCCTGACCTGCCCTGTTATGGGGACCTCTCACCCCTGACCTGCCCTGTTATGGGGACCTCTCACCCCTGACCTGCCCTGTTATGGAGACCTCTCACCCCTGATCTGCCGCTATTAGTCAGTTCCCACGAGCAATGTGATTCTTAAGCATTCTTGGCTGTTTCTGGATTCTGGGAATTTCAGAATAATTTTGTCATTTTCCCCCTAGAAATGATTGGAATTTGGATTGGGACTGGTTTACACTTGTAAATTAATTTGGGGAGAATTGACATTTTTACATATTTAGTTTTCCCATCCAGGGAAGCTCAAAAATGTAATTTTTTATGTAGGTTCCATCCATTTCCCTCTCTTTCGCTTTCTGCATTTTTATTGCCATTGGGAATAGAGTTCTCGCACCCAGTAGAGATCACTGTTCTGGCTGAAAACAAAGGACACACTCAGAACGGGTGATTCTGCTGTGCTCTGGTGGCCTGAGGGTTAGTTCACTGCAGACACTGTCCACACGCAAGGCCCCTCGTTCAAGACCCGGAACTGGGGAAGCAACCAAAATGAACAACCTAAAAATAAAAAAATTCTTCCTCTTTTCTCTTCCTTCCTGCCTGCCTGTGTGCCTTCATCTTGCCTGTGCCTTTGCTTTAAAAAAAAATCAGGTAATTCTAAGAGGGTTTATGCATGGACTGTCTACGCCAGGGTGGGAGAGGGAGACAGGGAAACCACACCTATTGGACCATCGTCCTGGGCTGTGATGGCTGGTTAGCACTCCTACGTCAGGAGGCAGGAAGAGGGAGGAAGGGCTGAACTGGAGTCTGGGCCACATGTCACGATCCTCCCTGAGAGCAGCCGGATCCTCTGGTTGGGACACCGGCCTCTCAGTGGGGAGTGGGAGGGAAGGAAGTTGGGGACAAATACCCCGACCCTTCTCCCTCCTCCTGTGCCCTGCTGATGTTGCCCTTTGGCTAAACCCACTGGAGCCAGGAGCCGGGCCCATGTGGGTCCTCAGGTCATTCTTGTGGAAGGATGGTGACGAGGGGACGGGAGAGGGGCAGATGGAAGACGCCCATTCGCCCACCTTCCCCTCTGCAACACTCCCATCAGGGAGGGTTCTGGCGTCTGTCAGCATATCCAGAAACCATCATCCACACATCTTTCTAAGCACTTGCTCTCTTGCCAGTTGTGAGAATTTTCCGGTTGATTCCCTCCAGCATTCCAAGAGTAGCCTCCTGTGATCTACACCTAATTATTCCCCATGTCTGTGTCTCTTGTTTTATTCCTCTTCCCACTGCAAAGCAGAGCCTGCAGTAAACCACCTGGTTTTAAAGAGACTCTTAAGCGCCTTCATGCCACCTCTCGAGAGTCGTGAGACACCCACCCGCGGGTTGGTCACTCTCTGCCCTCTTCCCGCTGCCCCCACCATCCAGCCAATGTTCACGCCCACATGCCAACCGCACTCACTCCGGGAGCCGGAACGGGGACTGGAACCGGCGCCCAGGAAGGCTGCGTGTGTTCCAGCGCCGCCCGCGGCCGGGGCGCCGGGCCTGCCGGGCTCCATCCTGGTCTTTCTCCGAAGCTCGAGAGCCAGGGTCATTGATGTCGCTGATGTCGGGGGCAGGTGAGGTCCCAGCTCCCGGGGACGGCTCCCCCATTTGATCTACTCGCTGGTTGGATGGGGCCCTGCATGGCCGGGGCGGTCTTCTCACTCAGCCTTCTGATGCCCACGCCCGTCCCTTCCGGAAACAGACGCTCCAGAAGGGTCTCACCAGCCGTCTGGGCCATCCTGAGCCCAGACCCCTCCGTCTAAGTTGGCACAATTAGTCGTCACTCAGGGACCGTGGGATGGGCTGCGTGGAGCCCTGGCTGTCACCTCAGGCCTTCGGGCTGTGTCCCCAGACCCGTGGGGATCACATCCGCAGCAGCACTGCGAGCCTCTCCTCCCGCCACGTCCGTGGCTCTGGCTGCCTGGGCGTCTGTGTGCGCAGAGGCAGCTCCTCTCGGCGCAGGCGCTGGTGCGTGCTCTAGAAGCCACGCGGGCTCCTGGGGCGTGGCACCTGGGGCGACGGGCCTGTTCGGAGCTGCCCATCTCTCCAGCGCCCCTGCTCCCTGCACATGGGGCCGGCTCGCCCTCTGACCCCTCGGCTGCTCTGGAACGACCCCCGTCATGTGCCCGTCCCTGGGCATTGAGGCTCTGCTTCCAGTTTGGATGGGTACACGCCACACAGGTCAGCGGTGGAACTTGGGACACGGCTGTCAGAACTGTCAAGATGGGGGGACGTCACCAGGCAGCAAGAAGGAGGACGCGGCCTCCCCCCACAAGTCTACTTCAACGACCAGGGACCAGAGCACTGGCCAGGTGTGGGCTGGTGGGGGCAGAATTGGTTACCTGGTGACCCCACCTGCCTCTTTTTAGGTGCATTTGATCCCCTCCTCTACTCTCGTCTGTCCTAAGTGACTCTTTCAATTTATTTGTGGAGGCTGAAGTCTCCAGAGACTTTTCCTTAACAAAGTTGCTCTGCTGTCAACCAGGAGTTCAGTTTCCAAATGACTGGGTCTGATGAAACATCGGGAACTTCCTTTGAAAGTAAAAACGGTGAAGTTTTTTCTTTGCGTTTGCTCAGCAGAGATGTATGGGGCACTGACTGGGTGGCAGGGTGCTCTCGACTCTGGGAGACAGCAGGGTGAAACAGTCCTTCTGCCCTCACGGAGCTCCTGCTCTAGTCGGGGAGACAGAACAACCAGCTGTCCCGCTGGCCGGCATGGATTTGCCAGCCGGGCAGTGCACCTCGAAGGGCACAGCCTTGACTCCTCCAGGATCTCATCTGGCCTCATTCTCATGAAGTATTTCTTGAAAAGCAACCAGAGGGCACTGTCTGAAGTTCTCTTCTTGCAGGAGGAAGGTCACTGCCTTGTTTAGTCACCTGAGACCTCAGCTCCTTCCCTGCGCCTCCCATTGTCGTGAACGTATGTTCCTGCCACACCAGCAGCCTGGAGCCTCCACCGAGGCCTGTGCTTCCTGCGCCTGCATTTTCGTTCCAGCTGTTCCCTGTCTGGAGACCCTGCTCTCCCTCTTTTCTTTCCTTTTTTAAAGGGAAGACACAGGCAACAGTGCAGGGGAGGAGCAGGCCCGGAGAGAGGAGGGAGAAGCGTTCTATTTATTGTGTTTAGTTGTTCACACTGTTACCCCAGACCCAGGTCCTTGGGATGTGCATGGACTGCGTTCCTTCAGAGGCAGCCGACCCAACCACTCCTCCACCAGGACATCTCCTGTCCGATGTAATACATTCAATCCGTTCATCCAAACTCACCCGACGGTTCTGAGGGCGCTCGAACTTGTTCCGCACGACACAGGTACATCTGGCTTCAGGTCCTCGCTCAGCCGTACACGTGCACCAGCCGCCTGGCCGCTTCCACCTGGGTTTTCTCTTCTAGAGACGCTGAAGTGCTGGGAGTGGCGGGTGGCTATGGGGCTGAGCCCACGAGGCCTCCACACACCCAAGGCCCCGAAGACCCCTAAGGCCGCCTCACCGGGTTGCATGTGGCTCTGAGCTGCTCCTGATGCCGCGTTTATGTTTGCAGGTTGAAGGTCTGTGGCAGCGCCCCGAGCCAGTCTGTGGGCGCCGATACCCAGCTGGTGCTGCTCCCTTCCTGTCTCTGCCGCATCCTGGCGAGTAGGCCAAACTTCGGCACATCCACTGTGGACTGTTAGTACGTCCCTCGTGATGGTCTGAGCTCAGTGATCTTTCACAGCAAATTGTAGTATATTTACTTAGGGGAAGGCAGATGGGCAGAGAGAGGAGGAAGCGTCCCTCCAGCAGGTTAGTTGTTTCGTAGAGGTTGTTCCCCCCAGTCCTGGGCCGCGAACCCGGATCCTTGGGCTCTCTGTGGCCGGCACCCTCTGGAGCCGCGGGCTTCACTGCTGAGCCCCCGGACGGGCCGAGATCAGTGACTCCGAAGCTGCCCTTCCAGTGCTCGGGGCGCCACAGCCCAGCCCAGAGCGCACGTGAACGCATGACGGTTGCGTGTGGTCTGGCTGTCCACCCCTGCGCCCGTCTCTCTTCCTCCCCTCCAGCCTCACCACCCCCTGTGACACAAGAGTGTCGAGACCCAGCTGGTTAATAGCCCTACGGTGGCCCCTGAGAGTTCAAGTGAAAGGAAGTCAGTCCATGTGGCAAACTTCCTCGTCATCTTACTTTAAGAAATCGCCGCAGGGTTCAGCCACTGCCACCTGGCCGGTCTCCAGCGTCGACAGTCAGACAACCCTCCACCCGCGTGATGACCGTGACTCAGGAAACGTTCAGATGATGGTCAGCGTCTTCAGCAATAGCATCTTTTTACATGAATGTGTGTGTGTATTTTTAGATAGTCAGGTGCATACTGCTGACGACGGTGCCGTGAAACACACCGACATGCCTGGGAACCGAGAGGCCACATCGCTCACTGCTGTGACATTCTCTTCCCTGCGGTGGCCCCGGAACTGAAGCGGGAGCATCGCCGGTGTGCCGGGATGGGCTGAGACGCCGGGGTGTGGGGTGGGTGGATGCTCTCTCCCTGGGCGTGGATGTGACTTTGGGGGACTGTGGGAGGTGGAAAGTGGCCTCAGTGCTTGTCAACACATCATCCCTGGACAGGGTGGTCTTAAGTGGCAGAGGAGCTTGGAGCTGTGAGCAAGTTGAGGATCTGAGGTGGGGAGAATGTGTGGACGAACTGGCGGGTTCCATGGATTCACCGTGTTGGTGACAGGACTCGGGGGGCTCAGAGTCAGAGGCTGGGTGGCAGATGCCATGTTCTGACTTGAGATGGGGTGGGTCACGGATGAGCCAAGGGCTGCTGGACACTGCTAGAAGCCTGACAGGCAAGAGGAAGGGACAATCCCAGAGCCTCCAGGAGGAACGTGGCCCTTCACCCATGGTTTTAGCCCGTGAGCCGCCTCCTGGTGCTTTCCAACCCGTGGTCTCTGAGAGAATGAACCTGTGTTGTTCCCAGACACGGAGTTTGGGGGACCAGGCACAGGGGGCTAGAAACCTAAAACCCACCCTCTTCGGGGTCCCTGCCCTCTGGGAAGCAGGGACGAGGCCCCAGGCTGGTTCTCTCTGTGCAGCATTTCCCGCCAGCGCGAAGCCCCAGCACCTGCCGTCAGCACCGCTTACCTCCCTGGTGGCAGGAGGGTGGGTCCCCACGTCAAATGAGTCTGTGACAGAAAGGACACAGCCTGATTGCGGACACTCCCAGAGGCCAAGTGTGGGCTCCAGACCCACACAGACCTGGGCTGACTCGGTGGGGCACCGGACCTGAGTGAGGCCTTGGGAAGTGGCTGCTGCACCGATTTCTAGCATCCTCTCCTGCACGTGGCGTACCTGTTCGGGGTCGGTTCAGGATTGTCGCAGAGCCGGTGAGGGAGCCCGGCAGACACCTCGCCTGCCCGCTGCAGGCAGATCCTCGACCAGTGGTTGCAATTGTCATCATCACTACGGTTATTCTGAGGGGCTCTGAGATCGAGACTTTGGGGGTTCATCTCTGGGTTTCGGGTCCTCAGAGACCCAGGCCTTCCTGCTCGCGGTGGCAGTCTTCAGACACACATGGGCGCTTTGTTCTGGGGTGGATCACGGTGGGACACGCAGAGTCTGAGCAGGGCAGCGAGGCGGTCGCATCTGAGAGCCGCTCAGGGCTCTGCCATGCTAGCTGGCTGGGTGCCCCTCGGCCCTGGAAGAGCGGGGCCGGCACAGGCAGCCTGCCAGGTCGGACACCTTAACGTGCCTCTCGGGGAGGGCGCAGGAGGCAGATGCTGGGATTTCCCAGTGCCCTGCCTGGGATGGCGGGAGCCCATGGCTCACTCAGAAGGAAGGTGGGTCAGCGCCTCGCTGGGGACAGTCCGGCAGGGGCCATCAGGGAGATTGGAGCCTCCTCACAGGGAAGGGAAGGGAGCGTTTTCTAGCCACAGCCCCCACGGTCAGGACTTCTGACAACGTTCCGCACGTCCACGGCATCGGTGCGTCCGCCGTCTGTCCTTCCCCCTCCCGGGACAGGGCACCGGGCACCGCAGACAGGCCATCCGGGTGTTCGGATGCTGCAGTGCGCATGTGCGTGCATACGTGTGTGTGTGTGTGTGTGTGTGTGTGTGTGTGTGTGTGCATGTGTGCGTGTGTGTGTGAAGCTCTTGGGGACCCCGCGGCAGAGCTGGGAGCAGAAATGCACGGACTGGCACATGGGGGATCGTCTGGGCGTGCTGGCGGCTGGGGGCAGGCCTGTGCCGGCTCTTCCCGGGAAGCACCCGCGCGTCTCCGTTAATGACAGCTGACACGGGCCTTCACTCTGTGTGACACTTAGTGTCATCTCCTCTTTTCACCCTGTGAGGACTCCCTGGATGCGGCGCTTCCATTTGACAGGTGAGGACACGGAGGCCCTGCAAGATGAGCCGCTTGCCCGGTCGCGCGTCTGAAAGAGGGAGCCAGGACGGGCCGCAGGAAGCCGCCTCGAGCCCCTGTGCTGACTCCCGCTGTCACCAGTGACTAGGCTGCGAGCTCCGCTCACTCTCCCTTCCTGGGCCTCGTTCCCTGGTGGGTCTAAGAAGAGCTGCTGACTCTCAGCTCCTTCACGTTTCTCTTGCCGGCTGGAGTCGGGGGCGGCTCCAGCTCCTGGCCCGCTGCAGTGGACACCAGAGCCTGGCCTTCATGTTGATTTTCATGGGCATAGAATTCTGAATGGACGGTCCTTCCTCTTTGCTTTCACACTTAAAATGTGTCTGTCCATTTCCTTCTAATTGCACATTTCCGTGAGAAGTCTCTGACAAGCTTATCATTCTCCTCCGGCCTGCCGCTGTCCTTCGTCTCCTGCTGTCCTCAGTTGCTCCCACCATCTCCTCTCTGGGGCATGTGGTGTGGACTGCCCTCCTCCTGTTGGATGTAGGTCGGGCCAAAGGTTTGTCTGTCCAGTGGGACACCAGCATGGTTTGCTGTCTTTGGTCCCTCATAGCAGGGGACAAAGCGTGAGACACAGAGGGTGCTCGGTAGACCTCGGCTCTTCAAGGAGGACACAGTGGACAGTGCCACCAGCTTCCCCTTGCTCACACTGCACATGGTCATTCTCACGTGACAGCCTTGAGCGACGCTCGTTATTCCAGTCCCGCCAACCCCGTGTGACAGGCTCACTTCCTTCAGATGGAACTGAGGGATTGCGGTGGGAGAGAGCCCCGTAATGCAGGTTCTTGCTTCCAGCCCGACCCACCGACAACCACAGAGGAAGAAGGGGCTGGAGGAGGAGGAACCAAAGGAAACCGGGCACTGCGTCCTCCAGAATTCTCCTGACCCTACCCCCGTCATAGCAGTCGTGCTGCTGGGGAACGAAGATGCATGTCCTACCTGGCGTCCAGCAGCCTTTCACGAGCTGTTAATTAAGATTTAATCAGTCACATATTTTATTCTCACTGAGTTAGAAGATTAGTGTTAGTTTCTGGCAGGGTTCCATTTCTCCCTGTTGAAGGAAATCGATGTATCCAAACACACTTCAATGAGAAGAAGCAGGTCCTATAGTGAAAACAGGCCAAGGAGACATTATCTTGACATTTTCGGGAACTCGGTAAGTCCAGCCAAAGAGGACTGATTGACAAAGTTGTTGCTTCTTCCACTGGAAGGTGACAACACATTTCTGGCCATGCGTGGAGGTTCGGGGGGAGGCAGAGCGAGTGCGAGTTCAGAAAGGGGTTGAAGATTGCTGTCACCACCGTGTGTTCTGGATGAGGCTCACCCATCGCGGCGGGCGATACCTGTCCCCAGAGCAGGACAACGGCTGCAGCAGCGGCCAGTGGGAGCCCAGTGGGTGTTTCCAGCTTGAACCTGGGAGGACGCGATTGCAGGGGTCACCCGCCCGCACGAGGCCATCACAAGGGCACACTGCACGGACAGGGCCACAGAGGTGCGCCGTCTCTAGAGGACAGCAGGCATCCCCTTGCTAAGAGGAGGAAAGAGGCTGAGAGGAAGGTGACGAAAACACCAATTCATGAGATGAGCACGCCTCCCCTTTCCCCCGGTGTTACTCAGTCTCCGGGCACAGGAACCAAGCTAGATGCCCAGTGACAGAGGGGAAGGCGAAAAAGACACACCAGGAATATGCTCAGCGACAAAAGGAGGAAGCCCTGCCATTTGCAACAACGCGATGGACCTTGAGATCAGTCAGAGAGACAGATACTGGAGGAATTCACGGACGTGCGGAAGGTGAACAAGCAAACAGGCACCACGGAACAAACTCTTCGACTGTCAGAACAGAATTGTGTGAGGCAGGGCAGGGAAGAGGAGGTTGGGCAGTGTGGGCCAAAGGGGTCCACTTGCGGCGAAGGGTGAAGCTGACTTCGGTGCCGAAGTCGTAGAGCAGGACACAGGTGCTGAAGTCTTGGGCCTCGCACCAGACGCCTCCAGTTCAAAACGCAGACACGACCCCGCGTGCGCCGCTTGGCCTCCGTGCACGGAAGCCTTCCCCACGGCCCGTTGGACGCGCAGTGGTGCTGGCGGCCAAGGGCTCATCATTGGCTGTCCTGTCGGTGACTGGTGGGATCCTGGGTGACTGCGGGAAGGCAGGCGGCTGTACGGGCTGGGCTCTGGGAGGGGCCTGGGAGCCAGGCGGGTGGGCTCACAGGGTCGAGCAGCTTGGGAGAGGCAGCCAGGCCATCGTGTGGGCATCAGGTCTGAGGTGACCAAGCTGAAGGGTGATGGCTAAGTGAGCCAGACAGACCAAATCACTGGGACAATACTGAGCCCAGATGAGGGAGAGGGAGAGGGACAGATTCTGGGCCGTGAGCAGGCAGCTGCACTGTCACAGGTAACATGATGGGAGTGTTCCCACCCAGCCCCAGCCCTCTCTCACCCCACCTCTGCCCTTCTCTCTCTCCCCTCCCCTGCCTTGGCCAGAGCCGTGTCCAGAGCTGCAGATACGGAGGCGTTTGGGGTCAAGGAGGTAGATTCAACCCCCTCCCCACTGAGGTTCACCTTCTGCCTCTGGTGACTTGGTTGCCTTAGGTAACTGGGGAATAGTAAGAAAAATAGAAGCCATTCTCTATGCACGTTTCCATTCTACTGGGAAGAAACAGATCTTTATGAACTGAAGATCTTTATGAAAATAATTGTTACACGCACATACCTACACACGTACCTCATACGGACTTAGTATCTACCTTTTCCTTAAGTCACAAAAAGGGTGGGGGCTCTGCAAGGACTGTGCGGGGTGCCCCTGCCTCCTGCACCAGCTCCCGTTCTCTTGCGTCCCCAGCAGGGTCTGCTGGCCCGGGAGTGGCCACCTGCTCGTGGGCCCTGGGCTCTGGGAGCCCCAGCGGAGATATCTGGGGAGGCTCGAAGGTAGGGAATGAAGGCGAGGAATGAAGAGGTGCCCTGGAGGGGGTGTCCAGCCCGTGAGCCCAGGAGGAAGGAAGCCCCCTTGTCAGATTCTCAGAGGGCCCTGGGCATGCAAAGCTGGAAGAGACAGGCAGATTGGAGTCTTTAATTATTTAAAAAGACGTTTGAATGGCAAAACATATCATAGATAAAGTCATGAATAATAGACTTGGAAAACATTATGCGAAGACTAGGCGAAGAAACTACTACTCATCCGAGTGAGTTAAGAAACCGCCTAGAAAAATGGGAAGAAGAGGCAACCAGGTTCAAATGGGAGCAAAGGCGGTGACTCGAAGACCACAGCCGACACCAGTCTGTCTTCCTGAGGATCCAGAAGCACCGTGACGCCTGGCGCGGGGGCAGCAGGAGGGGACACCAGGCTGCTGGGGGCACGAGGGTTTCCAGGCAGGATCAGCGCTGGTCGCCGCTGGCCCCGTGAGAGCAGAGCCCTCCTCCTAGGCCTGTGGCCTGGCGGCCGGCCGGGGGCTCTGCAGCACCTGCAGGCAGCAGTGCGGGGAGGGGGCCGCGGACACACGGTTTGCAGCGGGAGGGGCGCGTGCGGCTGGAGCGGCCGTGGAGGGGGACGACCGCATGAGCACAGATTACGGAGCGTCTTCCGGGAGCACATTAAACTTGGTGTGACACGTCTGTCGCCCTTTAAGCACTTGGGGAAATATATACGGCTGTGTGTGAAGACGTGCAGTCTTCGCTTATCCCTTTGCCTAGCGGAGCGTTAAGGAACAGACATCAATTTTAAGCCGTGGCCGCGTCCTGCTCACTCCCCCTCTCACACATCGGCGGCCACTGCCCCGTGCTGACATGATAGCTGTCTAACCCGCGAGGCCCTGCCACCCAGCCAGGCAGTCAGGTTGTTTCAGGAGGGGTGTGGGGGGCTTGCCTGTCACCGCTGCGCAGGGGCCTTCAGCTTCCCTGACTGCTGGTGACTGCGGTTCCTCTGACAGATGCTGGTGCTGGGGTGACTGTCCCTGTCCCTTCGTGCCCAGGGCCTGTGCTGTGCATCTTACCAACACACGGCTGCGTCACAAATCATTCTGTTAGCGAGCGTCCGTTGTCCCTCCCTGGGGTGGCGGCTGGAGCGCTCATCCACTTTTCTGGGGGGTCGGCTCTTTTCACAAACCCTTCTCGCCCTGCGTCTGCTGTGTCCGCTGCTCTGGCAGGAAGGGCTCCGCCGCCTCCTGGAGCAGCCATGGCTGGGCACATGTCCAGCCCGGACAGCGCCGCATGCAGGAGTCTCAGTGGTTAGAGAGCAGTGCATTTCTCTGACCTCTCCGAGGGGTTTCTGGGTCCTGTTACCCAAAACTTGGGGCTGGACAATCTCCATTTCTTGGGCAATTTAAGGAAAAAGAAGACGAAATCAACCAGCTCTCACTATCATGAGACCCATGCGCCTCTGTCCCTCCATCCGATCCTGTCCCCTGGCTGCCTCCAGCTTCATGCCTTTGTCCTCCGGTCTTCCTTTCCCCACTGTGCGCCGCTCACTTAGTAGGTATTCAGTCAATTTCTGCTAATTGCTGAGAAGCCAAAGAATTGGGACCCCTGTGTCTCTAATTGGTTGACTGTCTTATCTGACTAGGTATCTACTTAGCTGCACAGACATATGGCCCCTCCTCACTGTGGCCAAATTCTACGTATTTACTGTGCAGGCCAGCCCCAGTCACCCCGAGTTTGAGGAGGGGCTGGGTCATCAGCGATAGGGTATGTTGGAACAAGTCAGGGCTGGCGATTGACCTCATGTCTCTGGTCCCGCCGTTACGTGGGCCGGAGCCTGTGAGAAGCGAAGAGGAGGCCCATCGCCCAGGAGCAGAGTCGGGGTCTGATCCTCTGCTGCCTGTTACAGGTGTCCCCTGCTTTTTGACACTGCGTGGGCCGCTGCTTGGTTTTCACGAAAGACCTGCAGGAGAACCTGTTTTCTCTAACTGAAAGAAACTCAAAGAGAATGTCTACATTTGCAGCAAAAGGTGATAAGGACGCTGCCTGTGGCCATAGCTATGTCCTGCAGGCAGTGGCCTCCTGAGCGTGGAGAGCGGACCCGCCATGCCCTCCCAGGATGGCCTCAGACCGAGGGTCCTGTGTCCACACGCTGCCATTGCTGCGGGTGGGCGTGTTACTGGTATGATTTGGTTGGTTGTTTTTTTGGGTCCTGGGAATTATCAAAAAGCTTTCCCACAGAAATGAGCGTTCTTCGCTTTCCAGGCATGAAACTTTCCACAGGGACTGTCCTTGTGGGTGGCGGGGCAGACCTGTACTCCCGTCCCGTCCCGTCAGGCGGGTGGGATGAGCACCCCTCAGGGTTAGTTGTCCCCTGCACAGGTGGCTTGGCGGGTCTCCGCCTGGCCTGCTCGGAGGCCTGGAGCTGGCAGGTGCCCTCGCCGGCACTGAGAGCTGGGCGCTCTGACCCGGTAGCCTCTGACCCCGATGGGAATGCGCCGCTTTGGGAAGTCAGGGCTCTTCAGCGGGAGAAATTCTGGACTCTGGCTGATGGCTCCGGGCTTGCTGCCCGCGGCTTCCCCGCAGCTCAGCGTGGAGGTGCATGAGGTGCTCATTGCATTAGGAAGACCCGCACGGGGCACCCCGATAGCCACCACTTTGGCCTTGCGGGTGAAGATGAAATGCTGGCTTGTGTTTTAGTCATGGCGATGGAGTGCCCCACCTCACCCCGGATCAGAGTGGACCAAGTGCTAGGCACCTGGAGCCCATTCAGCTCCACCCGGCAGGGCCTTTGTTGAGTACATGCCCTTGTCTTAGGGAACTGTGACATTGCCCCTGCGCCCAGAGGGTCTTCAGGGGCCCGAGAGCTGTGCCTCTGGATCAGCTGCGAGCCAAGAGTTTGAGGTCTTTTCTCTCCCTCAGCCCAGTCTGTGTCCCACTGAGACCAGGACGCGTGCTCAGAGCCACTCCACCCTCTGCACCTCTTCCCTAATTCCTGACCCTGGAAAGCAATTGGCTTCAGGAAGTTTCCTCGCTCCCCAGAACAGGATCACAAACAATTTAACAGCGGGCCATCGCAGGTGAATGACGCCCATCTGCTGGAGTCACTGTGCACAGGGTTTGGGTGAGCAGGAGAAAAGCCTCATGATCCAGAGCTGGTGTTGGCCATGGGCAGCCCTGGAGCAGTGGGTCTGTGTGTGCACACGTCCCATCACCTCATTTCTGGAAACCCCACACCAGCTCCGGAGGAAGCTGCGGGTGGAGGGAATGAGATGCTTCCCAACCTAATTCTCTCCATCCTCTCTGTCCAAGAATCCAAAAAGCCTTGACTTATTCAAGGAGACTTATTTATCCATCCATTCATCCATCCACATCCACCCATCATCCATTCATCTTCTATCCATCCACCAATCCATTATCCATCCATCTTCCCATCCATCAGTTTTCCAATCCATGCATACATACATACATACAAATATATCCTTTTGTGCGTGCATCCATCCATCCCCCATCGATCCATACATCCATCATCATCCATTATGCATCCATCCATCCATCATCCATCATCTATCCATCCATCAGTTCATCAATCCATGCATACATATATACATTCAAATATATTCTCTTATGCATCCATCCATCTGTCCACCCTCCCATCCATCCATCATCCATCCATCCATGCATGGATGCATAGATACATAATATACATACACACAAGCATGTACTCATCCATTCGTCCTTCCATCCATTTATTTACAGATTTGCTTAAAATTTTCCCTGAGTAATGCCTAAATATTTGTTGGGTGTCCTATGTCCAATAGTACAATGATTTATTATTACGTATTGCTGTGTTCATATGTCATACAATGACAATTGGAGATTTCATTTTATTTAGATTACATTAAGGTAATTAATGAATCATTTTAACTGGTAGTAACACTAGTTACTGTTTAACAGTGCCTAATATGCCAATCCATATCCTCTTCAGTATCATGGACACCTGATTCTCACTGACTCACAGGGAAGTTGAAGCTCAGAGGTTAAGTAAGTTTCCTGAGGTCACACAGCCAGATCGTTTTTATTCCAATTCTTGTGCCCTTCCCATGAAGGCCACGCTGCCTCCTCAGGGCACTCCAGGCTTCTGTCTTCAGGCTCTTTCGCACACTAGTATTCCCTCCAGGATTCTCAGGGTGCGACCCCACAAGACGGGAACAGGAGACTCATGTCCGAAGAAGCTCCCGGGCACCTGTCACTGCTCGGTGCCCCAATCCCCTTCCTGGCTGTCGTGCAGACTCAGTGTGCAGTCAGGCTCCTCCGTGCAAGCCCAGAGCTCCTGGCTGCAGTGACACAGACAGATTGTGGCACTTAAAGCCAGAACAGGACCTGCTCTGACCGCGGGTGCATCTCAGGCCCAGGGGGGCCCCGGAGCATCAGGGCCTCAGAGCTCCCTGCCCGCTGCTGTGCACCTGCTGCCCGCTATGCACTGGACACACCTGGGTCCCTCTGGAGGCCAGCTGGCTTTGTTTCACTGAGGGCCCCACAGGGAGTCCCGCACTGGAATTCTGCCTCTTCAAGGGGACGGCCAGCAAGCGCAGACGCTCCTTTAGCCCCTGATTCCTGGGAAGGAATCTGAGTGGCTGGAAAAGTGGCTTCATTTGTGCCCGTACGGCTGGGGCTGTGCATGGAGGGGCTTTCCCAGAGTCCTCACAGGGCCCACTCGGTTCCGTCAGATGTCCAGTGGGCTGGCTGATGGGAAACGTGGAGCCCTTTCTGCGCCCGCGGCTTGTTTATTATGCGATTTTGGAAGCAGCTTAACCTCTGGTGGGTAAGAGGGGCTAAAATTGATGTAGAGCCTTCATATTGTCAGCTGTTAATTGCAATCATTTTCTTCTTTTTTTAAAGGAAAGGTGCAGGCAGGAGTGAAGGCAAGTAGGCAGGCAGGCAGCCAGAGAGAGGAGGAGGAAGCATTTTATTGCGTTTTATTTAGTTGTTCACTCTGGTTGTTTCCCCTGGACCCAGGACTCAACAGGGGTATGCGGCCTGTGCTCCTCTGGAGACGACTGACCCAACCACTGCTCCACCAGGGCGCACCTGTAATCCTTTTGTTGACCACTCTGTGAGTCGGGGTGGGGGCACAGAGAGGTCAAACAACTTTCCCAGGACCCCACCGCGAGTAAGCACTGGAGCTGGGGTTGAGCCCAGGAAGCCTTCCCGTCTATAGAGTGGGGACAGAGCCCCTGGCGGTGCTGCCCCCACAGGAACGGGAGCAGGCCCTTGGAAAGTGACCCCCAGGGAAACATGCCTTTGTCGTATGACAATTCGACCCAGCATGGAGCAGCCAAGGCCCTCAGCCACCTGCCTGGGCTCTTCTGGGGGTGATGGGAACGGCCCCACCCCGCTCCCCTCTCTCCCGGACTGAGTGTCCGTTCTGCATTCAAGGTGAGGCTCACATGTTGGCCCCCGGCGTCCCATCCGGGGCCACTACCGTGTATGTGAAGTTCCGGTCATGTTTCTTTCCTCTGGCGCGTAAGAGGTGTGCATCTCTCTGCCACATGGGGACTGCCAGAGGAATGAGATTCTGAGAGCACAGACTGCAAACCCCACTTCACGGAGGCTCAGGCGTTTGGTGAGACCCGGGCTCCCCAGGTCTGCGGCGCCTCTCTCCCAGGAGACGATGGCGAGAAACTTCTTGATCTCCGTCCCAGCGACGGCGCCCGCTTACGGTTAGCGGCCCACGTCTTCGTCCCGCGGACGGCGCGTCATCGCTGTCGGTCAGAATCCCTGCCGCCGCCCCCGGTCCTGATTTCTTACCAGCATGGCCACTGGACATCCTGGTCTCGTGGGGACAGACACGAGACATCCCTTTGCCAGCCGAGTGAGACTGGTTTTCTGTGCTGAACGCTTCCTCTGCCGCCGCCCGATGTCCCTGGGTGTGTGGTGGCGTCTAGTTTGTGAGTCTCGGGGGTCGGTGTCTTTGGAAAGGTCCAGCTGGACTTCACATTTCCTCGGAATTCTGGTAAGCCGTTCTCACTTGCTCTTACTACGAAGCACTTTCCGGATAAGGATTTCTGGGGGCAGAGGTCTCAGACCACCGTTTTCCCTCCTCGCCCACAGGGCAGCCACACCCACGTCGGGATCTGCAGCGGGGTTTGGAGGGGACCCGGGTCCATAACCTCCGTCTTTTCCACGTTGGGTCCCCAGACTTACTGATGTTGGGGGTCCCTTCTCACAGTCACCTGGTGTCTTGTGGCATGGGTGGCCTTTTAAGAAAAGCGGGTGATACTTATCAAAATGGGCCGGGGGTGCCAAGCCCCCCGCGGGCCCCCTACACTACGGACCCAAAGGAGAGCGAGACTGCTTCCTTCCCCTGACATGGGACAAGGGTCTGGAGAAGCAGCACAAGGATTGTGGAGACCAGGGGCTCTGCTGGGCTGCGGGGGAGAGCCGAGAGGGGCGTCCATGGAGGAGACCCCACCTGCGCCCCGGCTCTTTGTGCTGGAGGGTTTTGCCTCTCCCGGCGGGTCTGGGCACCCCTCGCCTCCCGAGAGCGGGGCTCAGTAAAGCCGGCTCAGCTCACCTACTCTTGGAGAAATGCTTTTTGCTGCCCGAGGCTCTCAGCGCTCTCATCTGTGTCCACTGCGGAGTGGTGTCCGGCAGCTCCCTCGGCAACTTCTCACCGTGGAGCAAGAGGCTGGGTGCCGCTGCCAAGGTTCAAACAAAACTCCAGGTGGAATCCTTGGGCCTCCTGCATCTTCAGATCCCGAGATAGGGCTTTCCTTAAAGCGGGTCTGCTCTGAACGGGTTCAGAAGAGCGACTCCAGCCCCCCAGTCCAGACTCACGTTTGGATGTGATGCCCGCCCCGCGGTGGGCTGTGTGTGCCCCAGGGGCTCCGGGGCGCACTTTCACGGGGCCTGTGCCTCATCCCCAAATTCCTATCCCATTTGGGACATCTGTAGCAGGAGTGCTGCTGAGCGATGTTTTTTGAGAGGAATAAATAATTTAAAGCCGTCAGGTGTAAGCACCGATTCCATTAAACCCCAAACACCCGAATTGCAGGCAGTGTGCATCGGGACAGCTGTCACCAGCGCGAGGTCTGTGTGAGCGCCCCGGTCTCTCCGGGGACGCTGGGGACGCGCGAAACTCTCCTCCCTGGTCCTGGAATGGAAGCTGTGCTGCTGAAGCGCCGCTCCAGTCCCGAGATGGGTTTTTACCAGGCAGCTTGCAGCCAGATGGGTTCTCGGGAGAGCAGAGAGCCTGGCAGGCAGCTCTCCTGTTCTCGCCCCAGGGAGGAGGGCAGAATAGCCTCTGACTGAGCCCAGGGCAGTGGCTGCTCACGAGCCAGGCTGCCTCCCATGGAATGGTCTCGGGAACCAGGCCACTGACCCCCAAGAGGCTGCAGCTTCAACACAGAGAGGAGGGAACAGGTGCTCAGGGCCACCAGCTGCCCCCCAGGAGGCCTGAGTGGGTGGCGAGGCCTGGACTCAACCCGCACTGTGCCTGGCTGGTCCCTCCTGGAGCCCCCGGCACCCGGCTGGTCTGTCCCGGAGCCCCCAGCACCGGCTCAGCTCGGGACACCGCCTACATTCTCTGGGCGCGTGTCTCACGCAACAGGCCCAGGCCAGCCTCCCTCCCCCTCCAGGCTCCCCAGAGGATGTGGGCTGGCTTGGAAGGAGCTGGAGCCCTCGGCCTGCTCTCCAGAGGCGATCTGCGGGTGCTTCTGCGCGGCGCTGTCTCAAGACAGACAGTCACGACTCCATTCGGAGATCTGGTGGTTGAGGGGATGCCAGAGTGTAACCAGGCCTTGGAGGGCTAGCCTGCCACGCACAGGCGGTAAGGTGGGGCCCGAGGGACACCGTCTTATGTGCAGTCTATCGTTGACCCGGATGTCATCAGGTGAAAGGAGACGGACAGGACAGTGTTTGTTTTAAGGAAATGGCTCGCGCCATCATCTCCATCATCCTCGGAGGTCAGGCTTTCGTCCTGCTCAGGCCTTCATGCTAGGACGGGGCCCACCCAGCAGGGCGGGCCATCTGCTCGGCTCCGTGTCCACCTTCAGGGAAGCATCCAGAATGACGTGTGCCCTGTGACCTGCCCACGTCAAAACGAACCGTCAGGAGCAGAGCCAGCCCAGCTGGAAAACCCCTGACCCGGAATAAGCGCCATCCAGGAGGACACCGTGAGGTTTGGGGACAGTGGTGCTCACTGTTGTGTGATGTGGGTGTCCGCCTGGTGGGCGGGGGCCCGGGGATGAGAGAGGGGCTCCCTGGGCCGGGGCGGTGGGCCGGGCGCGCGTGTGTGCACTCATGGTGCAAGACACGAGCAGGGAAGACTGCACCCGAACGTTCCCCATCTCGTCAACACACCCGGACACACATCACCAAGCCAAAGAGCTGGGGACCTGACGTCGCTTCTCCAAGACGGGACCCAGCACGCGACACAGGCCTCCAGCAAGGCCACTGGCATGTGGCAGTTACCACAAACGGTTAAACGCGCAGCTGTTTTGATTAAGTAGTGTGTGACCCCGATAGAACTTCAGTCCTTTACTCAGCTTGTCAGGAATCTGCTGAGACAGACGGACGAGAAGGCTCTGGTCTCAGCCGGGGCCGGGGCCTGGGGGGCTTCTCGGAGGAGGTGAATTTACCTGCACCTGCAGCGTGAGGAGGGCCTGCAGATGTCTGGGGCCGCGTGGTCATGGCCGATGGGGCACTGGGACCCAAGAGCGTGGTGAGCTCACGAACACGAATGCGTAGTCAGTAAGGTTGTGCTTGTCCACCGAGGCCACCTCCTGTCCCGTGGATGCCATGTTCCCGCTGCTGCAGAGCCCTGGGTCACAGAGTCTTGCATTTACGTGTCTGAACAACGTGGTTGGTCATTTCCACCGCGCACACCTCCTGTGTGTTGACCTGTTCATGGAGTTAGGTTCTAGGCTCAGAGCGTTTGCAGCAGGTTTGTGTGTGATTATTGACGCCGAGAATGGCAGGCTGGCCCAGGCTGTGTGGGCCTGGGCCTGCGGGCGGTGCCGCTTCCCCGCCCTCTCGGTGCCCCCTGCGGCCCAGGCAGACCCGACAAGCCTCCACCCCCTGCACCTGCCCCGAGCTCCCTGCAGGGAGAACCCAGGAGGCTGCGGGTCTGCAGCGCTGGATGGGAAGGAAGGGAGCTGCGGGGCATGTCTTCAGACACCCCTGTTGCCCTGGGGGAGAAAGGGTGTCGGTGTGGCCACAGCTAGTTCTCTTGGAGGTAATTCAGATGTCACTCTGAGACTTTGGGGTTCGGGCCGAGGGAGCCCCTTCTGGGATGACGGGGTTGAAGTGGGGATCTGGCAGGAGGCCTGCACTCCATACCCATCTGAAAGCTTTGTGTCATAAATCTGAAAAACTCAATTCTGAAAGCATGGGACAGAGTCACATCAGCTGAGAACAATAAAAGCGTGGTTACAGCAAAACCCAGATGGCATGGAAAAGGCAGGTCTCGTCACAAGGGGCGCCGTACAAACAAGCTGGCCGGTCATTTAGTGGCACTTGGCTGCGCCCTGCTCACTGCCCTTGTCAGCCCTGCGGAGTGCATGTTATTGGAGTCAGATTCAGTTAAGAGCCATGATTTTCTGTAATTTCCCAATTTATGGCCTTAGCTCACCTCTGGGGAGATACTGTATTTCGGTTTTCACTCTCCCCATCAGCAAAAGTAAGCTGACCGCGTTGTGGTGGGCCTACCTGCTCGGGCCTGGGCACAGGCCTTTCCCATCCTGGACAAGTCCTCCGAGGGCCACCAGCACAGGCCTGGACTTCCGTCCGAACTAGACGGGTGGCTGGCAGGGAAGGCACCGCCAACGTGGTGGCAAGCAGTGCAGAGGTGACGTGGACTGAGGTGCGTCAGTGCTGTCCGATCACAGACTCCAAAGCTTAGGTTAGACAGTTTCCTTTCGCTGTAGGCAGGTCCCTGTGGGCTGCGGTACAGAGACCAGACGCCCCAACGGGCGGTCTGCTGGGGAAACACTCTGCGCCACGCTGAGACCTGGCACCTTGAGCCAGGCTGTCACTGACCTGGGCGGGTTGTTTTCCTATTATCAGCGAGGACATAGCAGGTAGGCAGGTGCCCGAGTCCCAGGTTTGTGGCCCCGCCCCCAGCTTTCGTTTCTTGCTGCCAAGTCACCCCAGATTAAAGAAGCTCATCATTTTCATTGTCTCTTGGTTCTCTTGTATGGTGGTTAGATTTGGGTAGGAGTCCATCTGATCTCAAAAAGAAACTCGACTGCAGATCTCATGTCTGCTCCCAGAAGCTCCCCGCAGGCATGTTTGGGGGGGCGTGTTCTTCATTCATGTGCTCCTGTGCAGGCTGTGAATTTTTAGCCACTTGCCTTCTCTCTGGTCAGTTGCCAGAGTCTCAGGACACAGCTCGTCTGTAGGTCATGAAGGCTTGAGTCTTCATGGACTCACTTCTTCCTTGGAGATGGAATGAGCCCCAGCTGGGTCTTAGGGAAGAGGAGACCCCTTGACCTCCAGCCTCTGAGAGAAGGCAGGTGCAGAGTAGCTGAGGAGGATGAAGAGAGTGGATTGAACAAGTCTCAGCTATTTATTTCCTCCTGGTTATACAACTGATGCACAGTTTTATTGCAACCTTTTTTGGGCGTAGCATTTGCCGTGATTTGAATGAATGAATGAATGAATGAATGAATGCGTCATTTGCTGGATAAGTGTGTCTCCCCTTCTCGCTTCCACAGTGAGTTCCCAGAAGAAGGTATCAGCCCGTCTTGTTCACGGCCCGGCCCCAGCTTCCAGCCTGGTGCTAACTAGCACCACAGCAGCGTAACAGAGGCACGGATGGAAAGTGGAGGACACAGGAGCCATTAGCCAGACGTGGTGACATTGCGCTCACACCCAGCACAGTGTCAGTGGTCCTGAACCCTGGCCGGCGCTGGAGTCCTTGGGGATCCTTGATCCCTGGCGGGGCCCGTCCAGGCTAATCTGATCTGAAATCCGGGGTCATAGGGAGCTCTGCCATCAGTTTTGCAGAAATTCCAGCTGATCTGATCCACAGACAGAGAACCTCAGCTGTTGGTCCCACCTGTCGTGGTTCCATTTTGCTTGAAATTTGTGGTGTTGCTGGAAACGTCAAACATGCCTGCAGTTCGGGATGCAGAAATGGCCCCAGAAGAGAAACTGTCTTGACCTCTGTCCTCTCACCCACAGGTACCACTTGGAGTCATTTCTGTGGGAAGTCTTCTGATGGCCACTCCGGCCTATGATTCCCCAGAACCATGATTTCCCGGTGACCAGTTTTAAAGCCCGAGCCGTGGATGTTATCAATATGGACTCGGGCAGATAAATATCTCTGTGACACAGAAGGAACGTGACTCGTTTGCAATACCTTCTTACACTTTTGCTTTCTCCTAATGATTTTGGGTGCTTCTACCACGATTACTCATTTTATTGGTCACCTTTATACCTTTAGACATCGAGCCAAGTCTCTTGGCTTTCATCTCCGCACAGAGATTGTCCACTAAACTGCATGGAAAAATGTTTAGGGTCTGAGCACTTCCCTCCCTCTCTCCTGATATTAATTTTACATCATCGGGGTTTATAACATCATTTCCTCCTGTCATGGTCCGTGTCTTCGGAGCGTTGTCTCGTGATTGATTTGGTAGTGGAAACGATACGCTGATGGTATGTGTTGTAGGGAAGGGAATGATGCAGTTGTTCTCCAGAGAAGGAACGTCACAGAGGACCCACCTCTGCGGCGGAGACTTGCTCCCTCTGTCCATCGTTGTGCGGGTGGCCCTCTGCTCCTGCCTCCAAATGCCTGTGGCCTGGTCATCAGCGGTGCCCTGCAGAGGAGCGAGTGGGGGCAGCAGTGCCGCGGTCTTCTCTGCTGAGCGTGGTCGGTCTCCCCGTTAGACCTCAACTGTAACGGGAGGGTTGACTGGGATGTGTGTGTGTGGGTACGTGTCTGTGGTGTGTGTATGTCAGGCATGCATACACGTAGTGTGTGGTGAGTGCATGTGGTATTTGTATGTGTGTGTGATGTGTGGAATGTCTGTGTGGCGTGTGTGATGTTTGTGAGCGTGTGGCTCTTGAGTAGAGAAGGGCTAGAGGGCTCTGCAGGCTCAGTGCCCCAATGAGCAGTCACAGAGAGAAGGGGCAAGCAGGGGGAGGGCGGCAGGAGGGGACCCGCCTGTCCCCTCACTCCTTTCCCGGGAGACTCAGCCCATTCCTGCAACGATGCTGCTGCCGTGGGCCGCCATGCTGTGTTCTCCATCTGACGCAGGCGGATGAGTGAGCCGTCTGGCCACCTGGTCCCTCGTGGACTGACCTGGGGCCGCAGATGCTCTAGGGCCTGAAATCTCCCAGGTGGCTTCCACTCCTGCACAGCCTGGGCCTGTCTCCTCGAAGCTCTTTGCTTTCGGGACACATTATTAAGAAGTGCTTCTTTTGAAGAGATAAAGGAATCCTCAGAACTCATCTTTTTTGCATCCAAGACAGTGCTACATTTGAAATACCAGGAGAAAATAGTTCTTTCGGATCACTTAGGCTCTTTGAACTGAGTTTTTAATTTTGTCGCAGGCTAAGTCAATCTCAAGAGTCTTCTCTTCTGTGTGAGTGTCCTGCCCTTGATATGACCTTGTCCCCATTGCTGGCAGGAAGAGCGTGATTTCCTGTGGTGCATTTAGAGGCCGACGTGGAAAGACATTCTGGTGGGTGGATCCTGATGCCCAGAGTCATGGACGGAACTCTGCAGCAAAAGCAAATTAAGAAATTTTACAGATTGGAGCAGAAAAATGCATGGACTTAGAGTTCTCCAGTAACAAATGGAAATTCAGGGGTGGGAGTACCATAGGAAAGAAATGGAAAGGAAAGACGCAGAGTCACGCTCTTGGATTATGACAGGAAAGACTTAGAAAGAGAATAAAGCCCAAGTCAATGTCACTGCTTAAAAACAAACCTATTATTTTTTTCTAAAAAGGATAGTTTGGTATGTTCTCTTGAGAAGCAACTTGATTATATAGATAAGATATCTTAAAAGATACCTTGAACATCCGCCCAGAGATTCTGAACGTTTCCCGCCAGGAAACCATCCCCGGTGTCATAAAAACTTTGAGATTAGCAGTGGGCTGTGCGCTTCTGCGGTGTCACCCAGATGCCCCGCCTGGGTGCAGAGCTCAGAAACCGAAATTGCATCCGATCGGTGCGATTTATACAGCAACTAAACAATCTCTCTTAGAAGAGTGTGACATAACCCCAGAAGACTGTGACATTCACCAGAAATAAGGCACACTGTATAAATTCAGCCTTGTTCCAAATAATTTAAGCCCAGGAAAAACAGTAAAAGCGATGCCCCGATGACTGGATGATGGGCAATTTTTCCATCTTTCTTACATGCAGTGTTTTCCCGAATCCTCTCTCATGCTGTGACCCTCTTTCATGTTAAAAGTAAACATCAGAAGAAGCGTTGAAATGTGCTGACCAGCCCGTCTGCACAGTTTTCTTCCCGCCGATGGTGTCTGTCCAGGAAGGCCCCGGCCGCCGTGTCTTCATGCTGTAGGGACACAGGTGTCCTTTAAAATAGTTCTGATGAAAAATAAACACACAGAGCTCACTAGGCCCTTGTGAGGAGGGAGACTCATCGTTCACGACATCTGTATGTTTATAGTTGAATAAAATACTGCCTTGCTCCTCCTGACTGTCACAGTCCAACCCCAGGGGACTAACGACACAGAGGAAGGTGGACTCACAGGACAAGCGGCACCTGGGGAAAGTGAGTCACACTACCGTCCAGTCACCCCTGTGCTGTCCGAGTTGAGGAAGTTATTCAGCAAGTGGAACCCAGGGCCAGAAAGCTGGAGGAACTATAGCTCCTTTCATTTCTTCATCAAGTGCCTAGGAGCCCTGCTATGTCCCAGGCACTGGATGTAAACTAGTGGCCCAGTGGACTGTCACCTGCTGCCTCCCAGGACCCTGCAGGCCTAACTGTGCACCCTCTGCTGTGGCCACATGTCCCCCACTCAAGAGGACAGTCCTTTACTGCTGTTTCAGGCCACGTGTGTGCATATATGGATGCGGCTTCTCAAGAAGAAATTGAATATGAAGATTAAAGTCTGTCTTCCGGATCTCTGTGCCTTCATGCGGGCCTTCCTTCTGAGCTAGAATAAAGTTTGGACTATTCTGTTGTGCCCGGAGCCATAAAAAAAATCAGGTCCCTACTTAAATGACCATGTCATTTTAATTTCCTTTTAATCAGATTCTGGTAGGCAGAGCTGTGAGATTCATTTGCTGACTTCTTTGTTGACTCCTCACGATGGGCCCGGCTCTTGGCTGGGGGTGGGGCCAGACGTCATCCTGGCCCCGGGAAATCTCTCGACGCCCAGGGAGGCAGACGTGGACTCCAGTCGTTGACAATACTGAGCAAGAGAGGGCCTTCAACAGAGGTAGCTGGGTACCGAACTCACACCGGAAAGGCGATCCCTCCCTGAGCCTGGAGAGCAGATGTGCCAGAGAGGACATCTTCAGTAGGAGGGTGCGCGAGGGTGTTGTGTCCAACCAGAGTAACATGGCAAAGCGACATTGCATGTTGAGGGAACTGCAGACCATTCAGCAGGACTGGAGCTGGAGACGGAGGCCAGGCCAGACTAGGAGGACAAGTCCTGGGGGTTCCAGGAAGCCAGGAGGGTGACCCTTGGTGGGAAGGGTGCCAGAGAACATGACCTTATCTGCATGCAGGAAAGCCCCCTCCGGCGGCAGTGCGGGGAATTGCAGGGCCGCCAGCAATGTCCCTGGGATGACTCAGCTAAGTGGGCACAATGACAAGGACCCCAACTGGGCCTGACAGCCAGGAGAGAAAAACTCAGCTACCCAGGGGCCCGGGGACAGCTGTGCTTCCAGGAGAATTACGAATTGCTGCTCTTTAGAAGCAAGTGATCCTGGGAAGTGCAAACAGAGCCGTGGCGCCCCTCGTTTGAACCCCTCACCACCCTAGGAAGCAGGTAACCTCCTGTGGCGGGTGACTAGTGTCTCTCTCTGCTGCCCCCCAGATTCATGCCCACTTGGGACCTCGGGAGGTGACAGGTGCCCGTATGTGGGGATAGGCAACAATTAGTTAAGCGTTTTGACGTGAAATTGTCCCGGATTTAGGAGGCGCCCTAAATCAAAGGGCTCACGTCCATGTGAGAGGAGGGTGTACAGGCAGAGAGGGGGGCCCCCTACCCCCGCCACGACCCCGGGGGCCGTGGGGAGGAACCACCGAGTCACAGAAAGTGCGACAAGCAGGCAGGGCCCCCAGCACCTTCAAGAGGTGCCTGGCTCAGCAGGTGCGTTGATCTGGGGCCTCTCGCTTCCAGAACTGGACTGGGAGAGACTAAATTTTTATTGCTGTGAGCCTCCGAGTCTCCGACAAGCTGTCAGGGCGCCTCAGGAAATTACTAGAAAAATTCTCATTTTAGAGTTGGAGCAAAAAAACTGACCCTAGAGCCGTGGGTGCTGAGCTGAGGGCCGCCAAGGGAGGGGATGGCAGCGATGGCTTTACCTTCATGCTGTGGCTCCAGTCTGCGATCGTACCTGCTCTCGTCCCCCCGCCTCCCCCAAACAATAGCTTGATACTTCTCTGGCGCCCACTCTGAGTCGGACAACCTCTTACGCACTTCACTTGGATTATTTCATTTATCTTGAGGGTTCTCACAAGAGATGAGTCCTTTAGAAGGTACAGATGGGACTGTCTCCTTGAAGGCTTATATATGTGTATATATACATTAAATATATATATATATATATATATATATATATATATATTTAAGCATGTCCCTGGCATTTCACTTGCCGAGTGGAGATTTTCCACCTTGAGTGAACTGAGCGGTGAGAGTGGAAGCGCCAGCATGTTGACCAGAGGCTCGTGGAACATTTCCTGTTGTAAGACATTCACGCAGAAAACCGAGACCTTTTTCAGCCCACTCCAGTAACTTGGTTTTAGCATTAATGAATTGTTCTGAGCGCAGCGTCGTTGGCAAAATGCTGACGTGAATACTGACACCGAGGCGCTGGAGATGCCATCAGAAACTCTCGAAATGAAAGGCTGGAAAAATGCCTGTGTTCTGTTCACGAACGTCGCCGGCCGATCCACGTGTTTGATTAGCATCAGGTTAACGTGCGGATCGCTGGCCAGGCGAAGGGGCAGCATGGCTGGCTGGCTACCTGTCGCATCTGATCACCTCGTCCCCACATTGAAATTTGCGTCAGGGAACTCAGAGACTCTGTCGCCAGTGGTCATACATTTCACCCTGCTTCTCTGGCTGAATTTCAAGCACGTGGCCCATGTGCTAGGAGCAAGAATGACCGGAAAGACGGTTGTGGCCAAAGGGAGCATGAAGAAAATCATTCTCTTCGGAGGACGTGGCGGAAGCGATGTTCCTTGGGGTGAGGCGGGCGTGCGGGCTGTGGCACTGGCCAGGCAGGTGGCTCCTCGGACGGGCCGGAGCGCAGGGCGGAGGGCGTGCCGGCCTCAGGTGCTTCTGGGTCTGTTGGCCGGCGCTCCTGAAGCTACCAGTCTGGCTGCAGAAGACGGCCACAGGGCCACGGGGCCACGGGGCCACGGGGTCACGGGGCATTCTGCAGAGCAAGAAGGTGGGGCCTGAGCAGCAGGAGGACGACAGGTTGGCGAGACAGCCCCCTTCACCGGCCTTCCCGTGTGTCTGGTGCTGCGCCGACGCATCACTGTCCCGTCACTGCCCCGCAGCGGAGGCATTCGGTAGGATCAGACACTCGCCATTCTTCAGGGTTAAAAAGAGCCGAATTTCAGCAATTTTGTTTTGTTCCGCTTGTGCTAGGATTAGGCTTGCTGAGTGGCGAAGGAAAGTGCAGCCCGAGATGCTGCCTGAAGGTGTCAGGGACGCAGGGCTGACTCTGAGAAAGCAGCCCCAGGCGTCCCCGCCTCTCCTTCCTTTTCCCATGGGGTCCGTGGGGGATGTCAGCCTGCACCTGCTCAGGCAGCTGGGGAGGGATGTGGGAGGAAATGGTGCCTTCAGGGATCTGTTAGGAAGCTGCTACATGGCCCAAGGCGTGACCTGGTGACTCAGATTTCAGTGACAGCAGGGAGGGTTGTGACGGCTACCCTGAAAAACGCTTCAGCATGGACCTGGGGCACGGCCTTGATGGCGGTGCCCCGTCCGTCCGGCTTCTCCCCTCTTTAGCCCGGCCGCCCGTCTCTGACATGGTGCCCACACCGTCCTGTGCTCTCCTTCTGTCCTCCCCCGTGTCTCCACTTGACTGCACCTTCCTGAGGGTGGGGCTCTCGTCCCTTATTTATGTCAGTCCTTAGAACCATTGTGTCATCTCCTGCAGAGGAGGCAGGCAGTCCGTGGTGGGTAAATGAAAGAAGCCAAGGCAAGGAACCAGTTAGAACGATCTTGAATCCTTCATGCACAGTGAATGCCCAGTTTCCTGAATTCTGGGTCTCCTGGCTGGAGACAGTTTGAGGGGAAGAAGTAATCCGCGTGACCCGCCCTGCCTTTGTCTCTCAGTGTCCCCAGGATCGTGGCCCTGCGGGGACCGTCTTAAACTTAGCTGCCAGTTATTCAGTGCTCACATTTGCAGACTGACACGTCTTCATCCATTTAACGCAGCTAATTTGGACAATTTCCACTATATTTTTCCAGACGATTTAATGAGGGGCGCTCTGGCCAGTCATGTACGCACAATTGCTCCCAAGCACAGGAAGTTCTGTCATCTGCAGAGTAAAACATCTTCTCGGGGTCAGTTCCTCTTTTCTAAGCAGGTGGGCCTGGAGTGGGCACACGAGGAGTAAGAAGAACATTTAGCCTGAAGAATCTTTATGACCCTAACTGGTCAGAGACCCTGTGACCATCACATTGATTTCTGCTGATGGATGGAAAGGGTTTGAAGATGAATTTTTACCCGAACCAGCCGCACGTGGAGATGCCAGGAGAGAGCCTCGTTCTTATTAGACATTAATGGGGAATGAAAGAAGACAGATGTTACCGGAGTAGGGACCATGCCTGCTGATGAATCGCATCAGGGGGACAATTTAAGTTGAGTAACTGACACCGTGTGGGGACATTTGTCCAGTGAAAGGCAGAAGGTCTGGTTGCCGTTTTCTGTTGGCAGTGCCCTGGAGGTGCTGGAGGCGGAGAGGGCCGGACACCTCCTCATGGGAGCTGGTGGCAGTTACAGGAAAATGCTCTCCAGGGGAGGCTGTTTCCCTGCTTCTGTCCCCGTCTGTCTCAAAGAGCTGTGGGGTCTCTGCCTGCTTAGCCTGTTGGCCCTGGTGTCTCCCCAAACAGTTCTCTGCTGAGCTGACACTCTTCCACGAAATGCTCTTTGTGTCTCTTCCCTTGCCCGTGGCCCCGATGCCCCCTAGGCCCCTCCAGTGTCTCTGTCTGGTGCAGAAGGCGTGCCAGGCTGTGTGTGGTCTTGCGGGCAGACCCTGGTGCTGCCAGGGACAGGCTTCAGCCCTGCGATGTGGGTTAATAGCTCCCAAGTGATCTCATGCAGGCTTCGGGGTGTGGGGGTGAAAGGAAACTTTTGCACAGCTGGAGAAAGGCCAAACCCCAAACAAAAGGAATTGTCACCACCAAAGAGGACAGGAGCCTCTGGCCTGTGTCTGCTTGCAGTAGCTTCTTCCCTGCTGGCCCCTCGCCCCCTCACCATCACCTTCTGTCTGCAGCAGCGCCTGCAGGGAGTGTGTGCAAGAGCTCCCAGCCTGGAGGTCTGACCTTCCGCCTTTGCTACCCTCGCTGAGCCCTTTCCCTCTCTCTGGGTTGGGCTCTCTTGCCCGCCTCTCTCACGGCTGGTCTCCTGTTCTCTGCTCTGCTCCCCTCTCCGTGGTGTTGGGGCCACACCTTCCTGCCTGGCTTTTCAGCTCCAGATGCGGCGCCTAGGGCTACGTTCCTGCTCAGTCCCCCCAGAGTGAACCTGATTGGCTCCCCATCAGCCAATGGGCCGGCTGCTTCTGGGCGTGGCCTTGCCTGCACCAGTCATCGAGGTTGGTGGTGCGCCGTCTGGGCCAGCGTGTGGTGCCGGTGCCTGGGTAGAGTGTTGGGGGTGCTTTTTGACATCAGAGTCGGGGTTCAGACGAGTTTGGTTGGAGGCGGGGCAGCTGATGGGCCTGAGATTCTGAGAATGAAGCCTCCCTTTCTTCTGCTGGAAGGCATCCAGGATAGGCAGACAGGGTGTTTCCACCCCCACAGGGTCCCTGCTGACAGCCTCCATCACCACTCACTTCCCAACCTTCTCTCCTGACTGAGTCAGGGCGAGAAAACACCGTGTGGGTTCCAGAGGCGACGAGACTCAATCGGGTGTGTGTGGACGTTCTCCCTCAAAACAGGGTCCTCACTGAACTCTGCTGAGCAGCCGGGAAATAAACAGTGCTGCTCTGCAGGCTGTTAAACGGAGAATTTCCCTGAAAATTACTCAGGAAGAAACATGCGTACTGTCCACGGCACACCTGTGATTTCTGGTCTCTGACCCCGGCAGATGCCGAGGGGTAGGCTGTGTGGAGATGGACACGGAGGGGCTGGAGCACAGCCTCCCATGATGATTGCAGACCTAGAACCTGGGCCTGCTGCTGGCGCTGCCTGTGTGCAGAGCGCCATGCACCTCCACCGGGTGCCATGCACCTCCTCCGGGCGCCATGCACCTCCTCTGGGCTGCCTGCTCCTGGTAGAGTCCTGGCCTCACTTTATAGGTTCAGTAGTTACTAAGCTTTGAGCTCCAGCCAGGTGCCTGACTTTGCTCTCAGCACCTGGGGAAATGGAGGAGCAGAGCAGATGGAACCCTCACCCTCTACATTTTTACTCTTTGATTCCTGAAGCTGGCAGAGTCTGTCTTCAGGAACCGTCGCCAGCTTAGAAAACTCATCTCCTTCCTCTTTTTTTTTTTTTAAGGAAAGGTGCAGGCAGGAATGGAGACGAATAGACAGGTGGGAGGAAGAGAGAGGAGGAAGAAGCATGTATTTATATCAGTTGTCCACACTGGTCGCTCCCCTTGGACCTGGAGTTTGTGGCCTGCGTCCTTTGGTGGCATTGGCCTAACTGCTGCTCCACCAGGGCACACTCTTTCTGCTGCAGACCCCGGGCTGCCCTAAGCATGCCCTCTTCCTTCTGACCACAGGGCCTTTGCACACGCCGCTGCTCTTCCTGAAACCTTCCCTCTGCCCTCATGCCTATCTAACTCCTGCGGACTCCAGTCCCCGGGAGCCTCCCCACGGCCACCCCTCACTGCCACAGACATCTTTGTTACTTCCTTCTCTTGGGAACGTAGTCACACCAACCTCCGTTTCTCCGTGAGGAGAGGTTCAGTAACCTGACCAGGACCCAGAAGGACAGTCAGGGTTTGAGCCCATGTTCTGCTCTTGCTCTCAGCACCGTCTGTGCTGAGCTGGAGTCTGGCACCAGCCCTCCCTCCCCACTCAGAGCTGTGCAGACCAGTCTGCTTGCGATTGTGCTAAGACACAATCCTTATAGCAAAAGGGGGCTGAAGTTCCACCTTCGCCAGGCTCTGGGGGCCTGCGCTCCCTCTGCTCCAGCTCCTGGTGGCCGAGGAAGGAGGAGAGCGGTGAGGGTGCGACGGGCCGGGAGCCACTCTCTGCCTAGGCCTCAGGGCAGGGTTAACTGGATTCTCAGCTGTCACGACTTCTCTGCTGCCTCCCTGCAGACACTCCATGAACAAGTGGGATTGGGGAGGAAGCCCCATGCCTTGGGGCTCATGAAGGGCTCCAGCTGGATGGGTGGCTGGCTGCCCACCGATCTACTGCTTGTAGCTCCCCGTCTTGGATTGGAGGACATTTGAACTGGTGTGGGGGCACCACCGATGACTTCCTTCTGACACCCGCTCTCTAAAACCAGGGCCTGCGGACCTCTTTGCCATCAAAAGGCATTTTTATCTCTGTTCTAGGGGGCCTGAGTCACGGAGTCATGTCCCTTCTTCCTTTGCGGGGTGTGTGGGCCGTGGCTTGACTTGGCAAATAGCAGACAGCTGTACAGGGATCAAGCCAAGCAAAAGAGAAGGAGCACTCGTGATGACACGTGTTGAAGTAGTGGCTTCAGGCAGGAGGTGCTCTGGGACCCCTGTGATTTCAGGCAGGCTTCTCTGGGGGCCCAGGGACTTGGAACCTGACACACAGTCCCGGTGTGCGCAGCAGTCTCTTTGGGGGACGTGTCCTGGCCGCTGGCAGCCCTGCGCAGCATAAGACTCCGTGAGCTGGGCAGCCCATTGCATCTCTGAGCCTCGATGTCCATCGGAAAGTGGGTGGTGATAGCCCCCTTCTGCATGGTGGCCCTGTGGAAGCTGCTCAGCCAGCACCCGGTGGTGGCACTCAGTAAAGTCAGAGACACGCTGGAACCCCAGTTTGACAGAGCCCCGAAGAGAATCCTCCATTCTCTCCTGCGAGAGCTGCTCTCTGTCTGGAGTGGGCTCTGGCGGGCAGGGCAGCTCATCTCCAAGGCCCGTCTTTCCCCTCTACTCCAGAAGGTGATGTCTTGCTGGAGATCAGGGAGTGGGAGCCTGAGGGGGATGTCTCAGAGCGTTGGTTCATACTGGCCCCTCCATGGGGCAAACTGGGCTGAGGCAAAAATTAATGAAACATCAATTCCCAGGATCTAGTAAAGGTCAGATTCATGAGTGTTTAAGAAAGCAGTTAGTCTGGATTGAAACCAGCCAGTGACCCCCACCCTCAGATAGCTCAGATATGGGGGTTACTAAGGGCCTACTCTGTGCAGGGCTTCTGAGGATTCGAACACAGGGGCTCTTCTAGAGAGGGGGGCGTCCCCTCCTTGAAGAGACGAGGTGGCAGACAGAAGCGACTTACCTGAGTGGACACCAATCTCACGAAGTGCACGGCCCAAGGGTTCAAGCACACACCTCCTCTTGATCTGCTTCAGCTCCACTGAGGAGCCCTCTCTCCTCCATTTGGCCTGTCTTTCTGCATCAGGAGACCTGAGCTTTCGCTTGGCCCATTAAACGTTCACTTTGCTTACTTTCTGGTTGGGTCCAACCATTCAAAGCTTCCCTCTCCCCAGACACCCCCTGTCTGGGGGACAGCGCTCCTGGTGATCAGACTCAGCATCTCTCCCACCCCCAGGCTGCTGCTGGGGTCCCTCTCCAGGTTACTGTCACCACCAGGGACCCAGCCTCCAGGGTCAGCTGCAGGGACACTCAGTTCCTTCTCTTGCTCCTCCTCCTCCTTTAAAATTGGTTGCAACTGCTGCAGATTTTGCTGCTTAAATAGCTTTTGAAACTTTTGTGTTGTCCCACCTCCTTCCTTTTCACCAGGACTGCTGGTAATTGTCTTCCAATGGTCCTGTGCCTCTTATCTCTCCTGACCTGCTAGCCTTCACGCTGCTGGGGGTGACCTTTGTGAAACCCAATTCATTTATTTTCACTTTTTTTTTAACTTGAAACTTTTCAGCATCTCTCAAGGTCTTTAGGGCAATTCAAAGCTTATATGCAGTTCAAATAAGGCCATCTACAATTTGGATTCCGGTTGCTTCTTACATTTCTAGCAACTTCTTGATTTATTATCTTCGTATCCATACACCCACCCATCATCCATCCAATATATATATTAAGCCCTTAATATATGACAAGCACTGGACTAAGTACTTCTGGAATTTGTTTTGGCATATGATGTCCATTTCCTGATTAGGGTTCAAGAGAGAGACCCTGGGAACGATTTTCGTGCTTTGACTTCATTCCCTGAGATCTTAGTTCTGACTTTTGAGTTACCTTTGTCTTTTGACCTCTGGAGGAAATAGCTCATATTTCTGTCCACAGAAATTAGGGGGTTCAAAGGACTCTTTTTATTAGTATTGCTCCACTCCTTTTAGTCCCAGCTGGTGTAATTACTTTAAAGACTGTGGATTTCCTATGTGTCAGGTCATTGTCTCCTTAACCAAAGTCACACCTTAGACCTCCTGCACTTGGGCCCCCTGGGAGCTCCTCAGCATTCTTAACATCCTTGGAAAACCTACTGTCTTCAAAGTACCTCCTTCAGGTCCTCAGGAGGGATTTAATTAGACTAAAATGGTCAGGGAGGCACCGCCTTAAATCTCTCTGGGACTCAGTTGTGGGAGTCCTCTTCCCCCTGAAACAAGCCTGCGGTGCTGGCCTGTTGGTGCCCTTTCTTATTCTGAGGGCCTGTAAAGATCATCCCGGGAACTTCACATTTTTTCTAAAATTTGCCCCTAAAAGGTGCCATTTATTCTTTAGTTGGGCTCTGTCCTTGCTCAGTTCAGTAGAGGCAGTTAGAAGAAGCCAGGTGTCCCCTTCAGCCCTGTCCAGAAATCCCCAGGGCGCCTCTGAGTTCATGTCTGAGTTTCCACGTTATTGCAGGCACAGTGTTGTCAAACTTTCTTCTGCTACAGAAGGAAAAACCCTTTTTCTTCAGTTTCCAGTGGTGCTTCCTCTGGCTTTTGCAAACTGTTTCCTTGGGGTCTTTCCCCCTGTTCTCACATGAATGGCCCATGTTTTGGGGCTGGTTCAGCCACAGCCTCTGCTAGGAACCAGCCTTCGCTCCAGTTACCCGTTGCTGAGTTCCGGTCACTCCAAACACAACAGCATAATACAAGGCCAATTTTCCTGTGTTTGTGGAAGCTCCGGGTCAAGGAACTGGGACAGGGCCTAGCTTGTCTCTGCTCTAGAATGTCCAGAGGCTTAACAGGGGGGCCAGATGTCCGGGTGACTCATGCAGCTTGAGGCCGGCATCACCAGTGAAGGCTCCTTCCCTCCGATGTCGGCTGCCTGGGCTGAGATGTCTCGAAGGCTGGCTTGGCGGCGGCTCTGGAGGAGAGTGTCTCCCTGGGACACCCCCACCTGGCTGGGGCTCCTCACCATATGGCTCTGGGTTTTGCAAGGAACCATGTCCAGAGAGGACGCTCAGAGAGTGAATTTTGCAAGCCACCCAGAGCCTGTGCATCCTTTACGGTCTGGCCACAGACGTCGCAGGCACCTCGTGTACCCCTACATCAACAAAGCAGTCACAAACCCCCTGGAAGCGAGGGAAGGCACACAGGCCTTGCCTCTTGAGAGGAAGAGTATCAAAGAGTTTAGGACTCGGCTTATAAGACCACCACGAGAAGGAGGCCTTGGAGAACATTTACGATGCTCTATCGATCCTCCCGAGGTGACCAGGTGCACTGTCACGATTCTCTTCTCTCCCTTAGGTTTCTGTGATGTTTTATTCAACTGGATCCTCTTCTCCCACAGAGAAAGGCCCATTCTTCCCTTTTATTCTTCACACATCTGACTCCCAACAACACAGAGAGAAAGTCCTCGGGTATTCACTTCCCTTCTCTGCTCATTCTCTTAATGGGATGATGGGCGGTGGTTGGTCTGTAATAATGGTCACAAAAGGAGGCACTGGGCGCAGGGTGCTGGGACAGAGCGCCCGTCTTGAGAAGAAAGTCCTGAAATAAAGGCTGTTGATCTTGGAGCATAATTCGCCTTCGACTATCTCCAAGTTAGGGTGGACAAGTGATAGTCTTCACCCCAGCTCTCCAGTGTTTTTGTTGTGTGTTGTTAGAAAATAATGGAATCTCGTGGGTTGTTTACTTTCATAATATTGAGAACATCATGGCGACACGTGTGCACTGTGAACGAAGGAGGAAGCATGGAAACACAGGAAAGAAGAAATGAAAAATGACAAGAAAACTGTTCCTGTATCTTTTGCAAAAAGTGCTTCCAGGAAGATGAGCCGTGTATGCAGATGCTCAGACAGCGCACAGTGATGACGCCCGATGCCTGTCCCCCAGGCCAGGGCCCGGAACGTCGGAGCAGGATCGCTGAATGTCCCATCATTAGCGGTCTGCTGCACGACACCTCCCGGAAACAGCCCCTGCTGCTAGACACTGAGGTGACGTGTCCGTGTTGTCTCAGGGGCCAGCTTCAGGGAGCATGGACCCCAGGGAGACCCACATGGCCTTCCACCCTCTGCACCTCCTGGGTTGCATTTAATTTAGAAGCAGATTTGAAAGGCTGTGGAGGCAGAAATAGACACATCCTGAGTCGTCCCAGAGGGAGGTGCCAAGGGGACTTCAGTGATGAGCATGGAAGGGGTGATAATGACACAGAACTGATATCATTTAGTCTGCGCACCTATCCTGTTTTTCTGCTGACATCCTACCTATCATCTTGGCTTTGCTCCTTCCCACCTGCCGCACCTTGCCACCCAGATCTGTCAACGGCGCGTCCCGAGTCTGCCCCTTCCCTTCCCACTGACACGTCTCTTCTCAGTGGCTGTGATAGAGCCTGGCTGTGGGGCTGTCTTCCAGCCAGTGTTCCTTGTTTGTCACTCCAGCGCCTACCGCTCACCACCCTCGAGGAACCAGAAGGAAAATGACACGTGAATGGTACATCAGCTGTCATTTCGTGGCTGAGTTGGTCGTTGGGATGTGTGCAGGGCTGTTCTGTGTGCTGTCAGCCCTCATTTTTCGCTCTCCCCCTTCTCTTGTTCTAGATCAAAAGGCTTAGGTGAGGAAGGACTCGTGTACATCATCAGGATTGGCTTTTCCTATCTCTTTAAACCTCATCGTCACACTTTAGCGCTGTGGGGGTCGCTATGGCGTCTCTGGGGTCTCTGGGTTATTTTTGAAAACCCAAACTGAGTTTGACAACCACGAGGGCACTTTGTATACTTTCCCACCAAAGAATTACCGGCAGCTGCCGGCTCTTCTCTGCTGCGTCTTTGGCCTTCCCCCGGCAGGTTGCCGAGAGCTTGAGTTAATGTTGAACTTAACTTCAGATGTGAGTATTCTCAGTTGCTTTTACATACATACTTCTGAGTCCTCAGAGTGGTTCAGGGTACCCAGCTTCACCTCCAGCCACCTCCCCTCCCATCATCGATTCTCCATCTGTTCTGAATTTCTCTTGTCTGTGAAAACCCCGTCTCCAGGCTTCTATCTCCATCAGTGTGGGCTGCAAGAGCAGAGTGCCACAGGCTGGGGGCCTCACACAACAGACCTTTCCTTCTCCCAGGTGCGGAGGCTGGAGCCGAAGAGGTGGGTCTGCCCGACTCCGTTCCTAGGAGGGCTCCCCTCCGGTCAGCAGACGGCTGCCTTCTGCGCGCACTCACACGGCAAAAAGATACATCCTCTCTCTCCTGTCTCTTCATAGGAAGGCAATAATCCTGTTCACGAGGGCTCTTCTTTCACACCTCGTCACCCCCAAAGCCCCACCTCCTCCTACCACCACACTGGGAATCAGAGTTTGCACACGGATTTGAATTTGGGGTCCCACAGACAGTCACCCCTAGTCACTGTTGAGTCAGCTGTCTGCTCCTCCCGGAGCACTCTCCCTCCTTTTCCCTATGTTCTCTTAGCCCAGATTTACTTTCCTCTGAGACTCTTCTCCCAACCATCCCCTACCTGTGTCTGGGTACCTCGGTGGTCTGAGTATTTGTGTAGTTTCTTTTCCTAGGACTTGTCCTCACAGAATCTGTCCTACTTCCCACTGGATTGTGAGCTCAGTGAGAAGAGAGTCCTTCCTTTTCCCATTACATCTTAGCACAGTACTCAGCAAATAAGGGGCTCTCAGTAACTATATAAATAAACAAAGCTGTGACAGCTGCTTCTTGGTGAAGCCCACTTAGAAACTCACAACTCTTACCCACTTAGAAGAACCTGCTTGAAAACCTTCCATGGTTGCTTTCTGGGGGTGAAAATTGTCTTCTGGGTGAAAAATTCCTTTAAAACGAAGTAGGAGAGACCGTGTGTAAATCAATAATAAATCTGTTTACTATTTTTATTTGCATTGAGTATCAAATATTGCATTGAGTTAAATATTAACATTGCATTAAATATATATTACATTTAAAAAATTAAGTACTAGAAGCTCTTCCTCAGACTTGGATTATAAAGACTTTAGCACCGTCCCCCAGCATGTGCTGTGTGCAGTTGTTTTCTGTGTCATTGATGATTGATTAGCGCCAACAGGCCTACAGGAAATGATGAGGGAATGTGGGGGCCTGCAGTGGATGGTGTGGCCAGAGGGCCACCTAGTACTTTGGGAGCTGATGTCCAATGGCAGACGGGGAGAGAAGGAAGGTTATATAATTTATTATGCACTTATTATTTGACATACATTGTCCTAAGCAATTTACATGGATGATCTCATTTAATTTTCATTAGAGACAAATGAAACAGGCACAGTTATTATTCTGCCACACACAGGTGAAAGGGGTTGGGAGGGAGGGAGCTATTGTGGGCTGTATGACTCACGTTCTTAGGATCCTCTGTTGCTTTTTGAGGATATTCAGTTAAAAATGAATGGAAGTGGACACATGGGCTGTAAAGAATTTTAAATTTTAGTTGTTTTCATACAACAGGGAGCATGGTAAAATTTAGACCTATCCCTTTACATCCATCCATCCATCCATCCATCAGCCATCCATTCATCTGTCATCCATTTATCTAGTCAACCATCCATTCACCCACCCATTCATCCGTCCACCCACCCATCCATCCATCCACTCATCTGTCATCCATTTATCTAGTCAACCATCCATCTATCCATCCATTCACCCACCCATTCATCCATCCACCCACCCACCCATCCATCCGTCCATCAGCCAGCTATCCATCCATCCATCCACCCACCCACCCACCCACCCGTCCATCCATCCACCATCCATCTATCCATCAGCCATCCATTCATCTAGTCATCCATTTATCTAGTCCACCCATCCATCCTGCTGGTTCTTATTGAGATCCTCATGGGTACCAGGAATGGCCAACTCTGAAAAGAGTGGAGAACAAGGCAGATCTAGTCTGGATGCTAATGAATCTCTTAGTCTAGTGGCAGAAGCCAGGAGCACCTGGCCTTTCATCTCCCAGTTTCTTTCCCCTCCACCAAGGTTCTTCCTCTGTACCCATCTGGTACGCCCTGTATCGTGTGTCTCCAAAGAACCAGGACAATGTGTGGTCCAAAGTGAACTCTCTGTTGTCTCTTGGGTGACTTTCCAGAGAGACTCTGGTCAAGACTGTCTTTCCTGAAGACTGGGCCCCCACATGCTAGACAGCAATGTCATGTGATCTGTCATGCCCCAGTGCTCAGGGGCCGTGTGTGGACATGTACTGGCGTCTGGGCCATAACGCCCCTGATTCTTCAGGTATGAGCCCAGCGTCCTGTGATGCAGGCCTGGTCTGTGTCTCTGGCCATCTGCTCCCTGTCCCACCTGCGTGGCAGACACAACTGACTTAGCCGGTGGTTCCCAAGGCCACATCACATTCCGAGGTAGATTGTGGGGTTGTAGGGGACCCCAAGTAGACTCTGACATAGAGAAAGACACCTCAGCCTCTGCTAGACCAGCTGGCATGGTTTCCCAGTTCTGTAAATTCGTACTTCTGTCCGGACCCTCACCTAGTCCCACACTCGGTCCAGATGCTTCTTGGTCACTTGAAATAGATGCTGTCTCAAGGACATCTCAGGTGGCAAGTATCCACTTGTCACGTGTCTATCAAACACTTTCTTGCTCCTCAGATTGTTCCTTCCTGTCAGACCCTCCCCAGCTGGATAATCAGCATCACCCTTCACGGAAAGGCAAGTCAGGAGAGGAGAGGCTCTAACGACTCCCTGCTCCCTCCTGTGGGGTCTGCTCTGACTGAACAGACTTCCAGTGAGGCTGAGATGGGCACTTCTAACCACCATTGTTTCCATGACATTCCACTGCACTTGGGAAAACTCCAGGGTCCCCACTTACCCCAGATCTCAGGCCCCTGACACTGTCCCCACCTGTCCCCCCACCTCACCTGATAGCACTTACTAGCCCACTCTGTCCCCACAAGGAGAAAAGCAAGCCCAGGTGCAGTCATTCATGCCCTCGCTCCCGCCCTCGGGCAGGCATTCATCGGCTCCCCAGCACCACCACTCAGGCTGCTCCTGCGCTCTTGTCATCTTTTGTGAGGACTGATTTTTTTTTCACAGGAAAGATACAGGCAGAAATGCAGGCAAATAGCTGGCAGGAAGAGAGAGAAGGAAGCAGCACGTTATCTTATTTCGTTATTTATCTTGATTGTTCTCACTGGCCCAGGATGCAAACCCAGGTCCCTGGGTTGTAAAGGACTGTGCTCCGTTGGAGGCGGCTGTCCCAACCATGGCTCCACCAGGGTGTGCTGGGATCAAATGTTTAATTCACTTATTGGGGGGAGTCCGGCACAGTCCCATCAACACATTAAAATGCCTTTCCCCACCTCCCGTCTTTTCAAAGGGCCCTTGTCTCCTTTGGAGGGGCACCCTGGAAAAAGGGGGTTCAGGGGAGGTTTTGTGGGGCTGTACAAAGGTCCGGCCGTGTGGGGGGCCCTCAAGACCCTAGGCAGTGGCTGTGGGCGGAAGAGGGCGCACACAGCAGGGCGATGACACGCTGTCCCTCCAGGGGAGAGCGCTGCAGACCTTGCTGGTGGCTCCTTTGGCTACTGAAGTGACAGAGCGCCTTTCTCTTTTTCTCAAGTCACTCCTGCTAAGTAATCCTAATCCTCCCTGAGGAGGGGCCTCTGCCCCATGAAAAGATCAACCCCTGCTCTAATCCTGTTGCTGAAGCAGAGGTCACCTGCTCCACTGGGCTGGCCCTGCATTTCCCCGTGCCACTGACCCTGTCATCAGGGCGGGGTGAGGGGGCGCCTTGGGGGTCAAGGCTAAAATTAAACATGGCAGGGAAGGAGAGTCCGCAGAAATACCTCTCTCCTGGGAAGAGGCCAGGGAAGCTGGGAGGAGCCCATCTCGGCCTCCCGGACGCCGTGGGCTGGAGAGGGAAAGACATGGAGGTAACTGAACCTGTCCTGATGGATCGGTGTGCCAGGCTATATGCCCGCAGAGCGTGAACCCGTTTCTGCCCAGACCCCTCCCCTGGACTGCAGGCGCGGGGATTCCAGAGCGGCTCAGACCCCAGACCCTCCGAACTGCTGTCCGCCCCTCCCTCTCCATGCCCTTGCCCCCACTGCCTTCCCAGACACGGATAGCGGAGGAGGTGGCTGAGCAGACTGCAGGCCCGCGGGGAGCAAAAGTGCCTAATTAACGCGCTGGGCCCCGTGCAGAATGAGAAACTTAGGCTCCACAGTCCTTGCAGCAACTGGCCCGGCTCTGATGAAAGTTTCGTGTGGTTTTCATCCCTTTAAAGCCTTTTGGGACTTTTTCAACAGAGGAGAAAGGGGTTGAGTTTGCCTTAATCCTTCTCTGTCCCATATTTCTGCCTTGAAGTGGCTCCCAGCCTGAGCCTGGTAATTATCTCAAGAACAGGCCCGCCAGCCAGGTGATCTGGGGGTCTCCTCGTCCGGGTGGGAGGAGTGGGCCTGTCGGCTGGGTGGGTAGCTGGACCCACGTCTGCTAATCTCCACCTCATCTTGGTCTAAGTGGTCTCTGAGCTCATTAATTGTCTCGGGGAAGGGGCAGGCATTTCTAAGAGCCAGCAGCTCCCTGACAGACTGAGGTAGCCGACCACTCTGAACCACAAATAGATCCTGAGGGCATGGGGCTGTTGGTCCCTTTGCCTGATGAGTCCCCGGATTGGTAGGACCCATGCTGCTTCCCCCCCATCGCCGTCACCCATCTCTAATGGCACGAGGTGGGCTTTGTCAACGCCTCTGCCCTGTGAGCCAATGTGGAAGGAACTCAGAGACACAGCCATTCACGCTTTACAAGAATGATAAAGTGTCTTTTAATGCATTGTGATTTCTCTTTAAAATCATCAATCCCTCAGATGCATTAAAATAGCGTTTGAATCTCCGTGAACAGGGGCGCAGTGCGGAAACCTACCGGGGGTTCCTCAAGGAAAAGGCCTGGTGTCAGGGCCTCCCCATGGGTGGGCCTCTGGCGAGACCCCTGGTGATGGGAGAGGCGGTTTAGGCACTTTGGGTTGTCACCACTCAGGGAGGGGGCCCGGGAGGCCAAGAAACATCCGCCCGAGCCCAGCAGGACAGCCCACCCCAACAGAGCGACAGATCCAGCCAAATTCTCCAAGTGCGCTAGTGGGAAGACCGGCTCTGCGGGTCAGCTGGAAAGACAGTCACTGCCGCCACATTTATAAAAACCAGCTGTGATCTACAGCGCTGTCCAGTGTTCACAACGAAGACGTGTATTTGCGTGGTGTGGCTCCATTTAGGACGCTGTGTTTGTCCACGCCTGGGACACGCGTCAGGCCGCGTCAGGCCGCGCGGTGGCTGCTTCCTGGGGGTGGTGGGCGCCGTCTCGCCCACAGGTCGGGAAAGGGAGGTGGGGACTCACCGTCCACGCATCCTGAGGACCCGCGTGGAGACCTGGGCCGGGGGCGGGACAACCAAGATGGACCAGTAAATAAAACAAACAGATGCTACAGAAATTCCCTCCCACCCGACTGTCCCGGGCCGCACATGCGCAGTTTCCACGGCAGCACGCGGCTGGCGCCCCCGGGGCTTCTCAGGGGCCGTCCTGTCCGGCCGGCGTTTCTCCCGAGGATGCGACAAAGGAGGTTTACTAGGAGGCTTCACTCCCAGGAGTGAAGCTCATCATGGAGCTGGGCAAGGCCAGGCTTTGACTTTTTCCACAAAATGAAACAAACTCCCAAAGGGGGAAATAAGCAGATCCCCGAAGTCGCATAGAGTCTGAGAGACTCTTCACGCTCAGCGCCGGGAAAGCAGCCCCCGGGAAGGTGCGTTTCTGCACGTCCTGTCCTGCCAGGCCCCTGTCCCTGGGCTTTGAGCCAAATAGTCCTCAGGTGCACCAGAGGTGTCCAGAGGCCGAGCGGGTTATGCCGTTACTAAGCATTAAGCAGGCAGAGGAGGAGAGCAGTCAGGAGACGGGCGGGGACTGAACCCCGAATCCCGTGGGGAGTCAGAGGAGGGGCCGAGGTCAGGTTCAGGCGGTGGGGGAGGCGCCCAGGTCAGGTTCAGGTTGTGGGGAGGGGCTCAGGTCAGGTTCAGGTGGG
>RJWH01005775.1:0-27488 GCA_004363575.1 Solenodon paradoxus | reverse complement strand
CTCAGGAGGGCAGCGGGGACTGGACAGGGTCCTGCTGAACTGGGCATTGCAGCCAGGCGGGAGAGTGTGTGTCCCCCGCAGGGCGTGCTAGGCTATTCCGAGGGGCGGCTAAAGAGCCCCAGAGGAAGCACTTTGGAAAAAAAAGCCAGAAGGGGAACAAGAAGGGCCTCTAAGTCTCCACTGGGTGGGAAGGGAGGGGCCTGGGTGCAATGAGGTGTCACTGTGACGAGGTCCATGGAGGAGGTGAGGACACATCTGTCGACTGCTCCTCAGGGCTGTGACCCAACTCGTGCTTCCCTCTCTGCTTCTGCCTGGGCGTGAGTCCTGCGGGCCTGTCCCCTGTCCTCCTCATGTCTCCAGTGTGACCGCTCCAAGTCCCTCCCTCCTGTGTTTGGGGCCTGAGGCCGTCTGAGCCACATGGGACCTTCAGGCGAGGGGGAGAGGTGGCTCCTCTTCCAGGTGGCTGTCCCGAGTCTGTGGGTGACCTCCTTCCAAACTGTGCTCCAGCTCAAAGCCACGTCCCAGCAGTCTTCTCTGTGCGGATGGTCCGCGCTGGCCGGCCCCGGTTCATTGTCAGTCTCCGGGAAGTGGGCACGGCCAGCGGTGACAGTAATAGGGACAGCAGTACCTGACGCCAGGGCTTCACACCTGACCAGGCGTGCATGTCTCCTGCAACTCAGATGAGGAGCTGACACTCAGATGGGGCAGGTGGGGCACAAGGGTGGGCTGTGGGTGTCTCGGGACAGGTCCGCTGAGCCAGGGACCTCGGGGAGTGAAAGGCAGCAGTGTGCAGTCTCTTTGTCTTTATGGGAGGAGGCCATCGGGAGGGACTGCAGGTGACCCGGGGGCTGGAGCCGGGGCCTGGAGCCTCCTACCCGCTCTTTGTTTCCGGGGTGCAGGCTTGAGAGAGCCCCGTCATCTCTCGTCTGGTGTGGGGTGAATATTACTCATCTTGGGGCCACCACCAGCCTTGTATACGAGTTCCCTTGCTTAATGAATCTGGGGTGACCTGCCTCGTGCTTTGGTGCACATCCTGATGGAGAGCGGGGGCTGGAATCTGAGACCCTCAGAGCAAGGGCTTCCTGGGGCAGCGAGGGTCTTGCGGTGCCTGCAGAATCCTTGCTCAGGAGCTGAGGTGTTTTCCAGAAGGAAGGACTCCCGCCTCCCTGATGGGGCTCTTTGTTTTATGCAAACACGCTTAACATCTTCCTATGGCTTCCCCGCTGGCATAGGAAAGGCTGGACAAGATAAGGCCCCTGCCTGGCTCCCTGTGTCTCACTGCCTGAGCCTCTCTGACTTCCAGCTGGCCCCCGGCCCCCTACCTGCCTCCAGACCTCTGCCCCGCTGCCCTGTCATTGAAAAGCCCTGTTCCGGAGCCGCATTGTCCTGCTCCCAGCTCCCAGCCCTCCCTGACCAGTCTCAGAATCACCCCGTCCACCCCAGCCCATCATGTTTTCATTACTGGACCGTCACTGTCTGCTCCTGCCTTCAGTCATGAGGAGTTTATTACTTCCCTTGCTTGTAGTCTCCTCCCTCTTCCTCCCACACCAGGGCGTCTTGTTTATTGTTCCAAGTGGGGAGGCTGCAGCAGCACCTCAACAGATCGGGCACTCAAGAAACATTTTTGGACTGAATGAATTAAATGTATCTTTCCTAGGATCATAGGTGTTTTGCCTAAGAGAAAAAGCAAAGCACAAGCAGTTATTTCAGTATGAAACTGAATATTTCTTACTCTTTTTATTTTCTATTGTAGTAATTATTCTACATATTAAAATGATTTCCTATGTATAGGTTCCTCATTTCTTAGATATATGCCAATGCCCATTAGCCTCCACCACATCACCGAGTGTTCCCCCCCACTGTCCAGTGGGCTCCACCACCATGTGCCCCGCCCGCCCCGTTCCCTTGGTCACCTCAGTTCTGTTGCAGATGTTTCAGTGTTGGTTGTGTTTTATCTGTTCCTTTGTTTTGTCTGTTCACGTTCCACCTGTGAGTGGGGTCATCTGGTCTCTGTCTTTCTTCTTTTGACTTGTTTCATTAGCATCATCCCCTCTAGTTCCATCCATGTGGATTCAAATGACAGGGTGTCATCTCTTCTGAGGGCTGTGCAGTGTCCACTGTGTATATGGACCACATCTTCTTGATCCATCATCTGATGGTGGGCACTTAGGTAGTTTCCAGTTCTTAGCTACTCTGAATAGGGCCACAATCAACGTGGGGGTCTGAATGCAGCAGAAGGTTGGGCTATGCTTTTTAATCCATTCAGCCACTCCACGTCGTTTGACTGGTGAGTTCAGTCTATTAACGTCTAGGGTTATATATTATTGATATATAACTTCTTAGTGTTGTTTTATAATTTGTTTTTTGTATGTTGCTTCAGATGATGAATTTGTTCTCTTTCTGTTTTTAGGTTGGATCTGTACAGTTATGTTTTCATTGATTTCGCCTTTTGTTTTCTTAGCTTTCTCCCTGGGGATGTATTTTGAGGTTACCCTGAAGTTAGCAGTCACAGTTCAGTGTTTACTATCTATTTTATTTGAGAGCATATTTGTCTTCCACTCATTCTAACTATCCACCTTTTTGTTCTCTTTTCTTCCTCCCCACTTTTAATATTTGCTGTCTTACTGTTTTTCTCTGAGGTGTCTTCCTGCTTCATAGAGCATCCATTAATATTTTTTGTAAAGCTGGTTCTGTGGTGATGAACTCCTTTGACTTTTGCTCGTCAGTAAAGGCTTTTATCATTCCTTCAATTCTGAATGATGATCTTGCTGGATATAGTATCCTAGGCTGAAACTTCTTTTCTTTCAGCACTTTGAATATATTCTGCCATTCCCTTTTGGCCTTAGAGTTTCATGTGAGAAGTCCGCTGACAGTCTTATGGGGACTCCTCTGTAGGTGACATGTTTTCTCTGACTGCTTTTAATAGTCTTTCTTTACCTTGTATTTTTGACATTTTGATAATGATGTGTCTAGGTATATTTCTGTTTGGGTTTCTTTTCTTAGGAACTCTTTGAGCTTCCTGCATCTGGAGGCTTGTTCATTCTTCAAATTGGGAAAGTTCTCATCTATTATTTCTTCAAATACGGTTTCTGCCCCTTTTTCTCTCTCTTCCTCTGGGACCCCTATGATGCGAATGCTGTTCTTTTGATGTTATCCCAGAGGTCTCGAATTCTGTCTTTGGTTCTTGAATTTTTTTTTATCTCTTTGTTGGTTTGCTTGATTGAGTTCCTCTGTCCTGTCTTCCAGATCACTGATTCTATTGGTTCAGATCCTCCCCCGGGTTTTTTATTGGATCCATCATTTCACGTGTATTTCTCTGTGCTTTTGCTGTATTCGGCATTCCATTAATATTTCTGAGGGTTTGATTTTCCAGGCGTTGGGTAGGTTTGACTTGGCCAGGATTGATAATCAGGTTGCAGTTTTGCCTCTACCCACAAGGTGGCGCTAGCAGGTAGTGTTAAGGTTTGGGACGGCCTTCTCACTGTAATCCAGAGGGTGGGGCACCAGATGGGTGGGATTTCCGGTGGGTGGATGTGCAGTGGGCGGGATTTCCGCTCAGTGGACCCCAGGCTCTGGTGCGAAATGGTTGTGGGAGGGGTTTGATTTGGCTGATTTCCGATTATGGCTGTGTCCAGAGCAGTTTCACCTGGTGGGCTCCAGCTCAGCTCCGGATGCACTGGCTCTCCTTTCATCCCCTCCCAAGTCAGCCCTCCGTGGCTCCGTGTCTCAGCTCCACTGGGCCCACCTCTCGCTGCCTGCGCAGCTGGTCCCGAAACCCCTAGCCTCTGCCTCACCGCATGTCTAGAGACCTCTGAGCTCCGTCCCAAATCCAAGTCTGTGGCTTAGCTGAGAACCGTGCCAGGTGCCCTCGCCCACTGATAGTCATCAGCTGATCCGTCTCCAGCTGAAGTGCCATTTGTTTCCTGGTATTTGTCTCAGGAAAATAGGTGATTTTTTTTTTTTTTTCGGTGTTAGTGGTGAGCGACTGGAAAGTGTGTCCTATCAAGTCACCATCCGGAGGTCAATCCTCAACATTTTTTGTTTTTGTATTTTTTATGCAGGATCTACTGTCCCTGCCCTACAGCCTGATCGAACGTCAGGTAAGTGCTCATTTTGTCTGGTTGAGGATTTGTAAGTTTAGTGGAAATGAAGGTGGCTGAAAAGTCTCGTGTATCCTCCCACTGAGCAAGCCCAGCCCAGCCACTCAGGGGATGTGATTAAGCAGAGGGGCAGGCCTTGCCTGTCTGAGTAGCCCGTAGTTCTCTCAAGCTCCCCTCTCCAGTGGAGGGGCTCCTGGGCACAACTGACTTACACTTGCCGTTGGATCCAGATCTAGTCTGTGCCCCAGGCAGACATCAGTAATCAACCACGGCACAATTCAACACTCACACTGAGCAGTCAGTACTAATTGATCAGAGAAGTTAGATGAGGAGTTGAAATCGACTCAGTCCCTTTCATGTGTGAACTCTAGAAATGAAATCACTTTACCAGCAGGGTGGAGGGATGATTAGAAGGCTTTTTATTTGAAACAAGGCACGTGGCTGTGAGGGTGGAATCGTGTGCTGTCCTCTGCTTCATCATTCGGCTTCCTTTGGTCACCCACATCTGCAGGTTGTATGAGCGGAGTCCCCAGAGCTTGTTCATAGAAGAACGTAATTGAACCCAACAGATCTACACCTAGGGGCAATTCATTTTTTATTGATTCCAACTCTACATCATTATTGCTGCTTAATGAGGAGTGACTGCAATTTCTAATGAAGCCACATGGCTCTCGGATGAACAGTCTATGTTTATTTCCCTGTGATGCCTTATCCACTCTCATATCCAATGAGAGCCTGGGAAGAGAATTAATACAAGTGTAAGAATTTGGTGTCATGACTGCAGCTTTTATTGTAGATGTGACTTTCCTGTAGGTGGGACTGGAGAGGCGTCTGGCTGTCCCTTGGGTTGGTCGGTGACGTCCGTGTAGGTGGTGAGAGAGGCTGACTCCGAGGTCGCTGTCCTCCGGGTGGGGCTGGGCGTCAGGCTCTGTGGCATCTCCTCCTGCACCATGGGGGCACCTACCCCAACCCCCTCTCTGGGCCGCCCGTTAACGGGAGCAGCATTCGACAGCTGCATTCAGGGGATGCATCAGCACCTCCACAGCGTGTGCGACCACCGCACCCATCTCGTGCTGAGGTGTCTGCTCCCTAAAAGGAGCCCTGTCCTCCATGACACCCTTCCCCTCCTTCCTCCCTTCAGCAATCTCTCACCAGCTCTCTGTTTCCTTGGGTTCGCTCTTTCTGGAGATCCTAGAAAAGGGGTCAAGAAGGGAGCACCGATGTGTGAACCTCAGAGACGGTGACTTTCACTTGGTGCGGCATTCAGAGGGGTCCGGCACGTGTGGCCATCACACAGCTCACACCTCGGCTCCTCGTCTGTCGATGGCTGTGAGGGTTGTGCCCGCCTTCTGGCCGTGGTTCTCAGCGCTGTGGTGAACATGTGGGTACAAGATTTGAGCCCATGTTCTTCGGGGCACACACCTCGGGGTGGGATCGCAGGGTCTTCTAGCCATCCTGCCTTACTTTTGAAGAACTACCAAACCATGTCCTTCTTTTGACAAGAGGGGAAGCTGAGTTTAGCAAGATCTCTCCAGTGGCGGCTGGGACATGAAGCCTGGCCACGGGCTGCAGGCCTGCGTCTCCCCTCCACGTGGTCCTGGCTTTGGAGGAGCAGCCCGGGGACACACCCTGTTCTGTACACTGTGCTGGGAAGGGGCAGGAGGGGAGCTGGGCAGGCGGCTCCTCCCTCCCCATCAGCGATATCTCCAGCAGGTCCTGTTCCCTGACCTGCTCTTTCCATTTACCCCAGGGCTGTGGAGTCTGTGTGGCGCCTGGTCACATGATGAGTTGGCGGCTCTCTCTCTCTGTCACCCTCCCTCGCTCCTGACAAGTCCAGTTGACAAAATAATGACAGTTGATTGGATGTCAGCTGTGAGCCCAGCTTACACCTGCATTAGCCATTGTCACTGTGGATGTTGTCCAGCCCCTGGTGACCAGATCTCGTCAGGCCTGTTGCTACATGGCCTTGGGGCAGAGGCCAGAGAGGGGGGCTGCCTGCAGCCACACATCCTGTCCCTGGAGCTGCACATCCCACCGGCTCTGTGCAGCCCCGGCCTGCGGTCTCCCGCTGTCTGCAGGCTTCTCCCACCGTCCACGTGCTTGGCTGGTTCTTCACAACAGATCCTCAGTGTGGCCCTGCCTTCCCGACACCTGGAGCCCCGACGCTCCTCAGGTGTGAGAAATGGGGTTTCCTCTGGAGCAGCGGCTTCGGGCTGCGCTTCCTCGTGCCCCGTGGCGCGTGAGCACGCCGTGTGGCCGGGGTCCAGTCTGCGGTCAAGGCCCTGGCACCTTCCAGCAGACTCGCCCTGCCTGCCCGTGCTCCAGGGGTGAGGTCGAGTCCACCCTGGGCAGGGGCCGTCCTGGTCCCCCGGGGAGGGGTGCTTCCTGGGGCCTGAGGTGAGCTGCAGGGAGAACAAGATGGGGTGCTGAGTCCCCACCTCCTGGCCCCGTGCAGGTGAAAGATCTGTTCAGACAGGCTCGTCCTCCTGAGCAGCTGGAGGGCCGCCCGTTAACCCCGCTCCCTGTGCTGCCTTGAAGGAGGCATGTTCTCAGGCAGAGAGGGGCCTGAGGCCCCGGAAGGAGAATGGTTCACCCCCAGGGGTCTGTCCTGGAGCCAGCATACCCCTGGCACCCCTCAGGGAGGTGGGGCAGAAAAAGCGTTTGACTCTGCGTCCTCCCAGACGGCCCTGGATTCCTTCCTCTAATCGCCTGTCTGCTCTGTTAGCCACCGTCCCGGGAGCACCCAGGGCCCCTTGTCATCCCGTCACCTCACCCCCGCACCTGGGGTTCCTTCCTTTTGTCCTCCTTCTCTCCCTCCTCTGCCAGCTCAGTCCGTGGGAGACGAGGGTCTGCTGCCTGTGGGGACCCAGCTTGAGGGCTCGTCTTACAGGTGCAGGAGGAGCCCCCCAGGCACTCAGCCCCCTGCAGAGAACAGGGCTGAGGGTCCGGTGCAGCCGGCTGCAGAATGTCTGCTCTTTCTGATGCTTTCGGGACCAAGGCGGCGGGGACAACGAGCCTCCTTGCCTCACCCACGCCCCCCCGTTTTCTCTCAGGGGGGCCTGCGCACCCCAGCGGGACCAGGCGGCGCCGCCTCCATCAGCTGTGTAGTGCCGGGCCCTCCCTGTCTGCGGGGCTGGGACTGGCCTCCTGCGATCCTGCATCACAGAAGGAGGCTCTTCCCGTGCCACTTGGTAATTACCAGAGTAATTAGAACAGGATTTACCATCTGAGCCTCTGGCTCCCTCAAGGCTGCCTACATGGGTGGCTCTGGCTCAGAAGGGTGTCCGACTCCCCAGAGCCCGTGAACCACCCAGGCTGACGCAGAGGCTTCACCGCCGTTCTGGGAATAAGTCCCAGATGCTGACGTCAGCTGCCCCAGGCTCCTCTCCGACTGTGTCTCTTGGGCCCGGCCTGGAGGCTCTGAGAGCTGATGTCATTTCTGGTTGGTGAGGAGCCTCTGCTGACTGGCCAGCGTCTCAGCTTCTCTCCTGGGCAAACCCGTGCTCCCATAGCCCGATGCTGTCTTCTTCGTGGCCCCTGGCACCATTTGAAGCCGCATTCTTCTCCTGCTGTCATGGTTATTTGCTTGACTCCTGATTACTAAAATATAAGCTCCTCAGGAGCATGTCTTGTTCACATGTCTTCCATGTCTTGTTGAATGAAAACCTGAGAACCCGAGCTGACACCTTATTACTCCTGTTACATCCCAATGTTATCTCCATGCCTCTGTTTTAATTATGTTGTCTACTTAATCTTCTCTTCACTGTGATTGGAGAGGTCTATAAAATGCCTAATAAGAAGCATCTAATTTTTTTATTCATTGGCTTCCCAGTACCCCGTGTAAGTACCTGCTGGGGGGTGGCGTCCCAGTACACACTGATGGGCGGGTGGGAGTAGGTGGAGGTGGATGGAAGGATGGATGGGTCGATGGTGAATGGATGGGTGGGTGGATAGACGGGAGTGTAGAGATAGAAGATGGATGAATGCATGAGTGGTTGCATGGACAGATGAAGAGAAGGATGAATGGATGGATGGGCGAGTGGATGAATAGATAGAAGGATAGATAAGTGGGTGGAAGGATGGTTGACTAGGTGGGTGAGTGGATAGATGGCTGAATATGGATAGATGGTTGGTGATGAATCAGTGGATGGATGGGTGGCTATGGATAGATCATGGATGGACGAGTAGGTAGATGGATGGATGGATGGACAGATGGCTAGATGAATCAGTGCATGGATGGGTGGGTGGATGAGTAGAAAGAAGGACAGATGAGTGGGTGGAAGAACAGATGACTGGGTGGGTGGACACATGATTGGGTATGGATAGATGATGGATTAATAAATCGATGGATGGGTGGATGGATAGATGAATGATGGATGGTGGAGGCATGGATGATGGATGGATAGATGAATGATGGATGGTGGAGGCATGGATGATGGATGGATAGATGAATGATGGATGGTGGAGGCATGGATGATGGATGGATAGATGAATGATGTGTTGTGGATGGGTGGGTAGATGGATGAATGAATAGATGGGCAAGTCTGATTAAATTTTCCTGAGTTTATAGCTATACTCCAAAACAGTTAAGAACTCGTCATCCGTTATTATTCAGATTCCATTTATTCTCAACAATAGTGCTAATCAAGAGACTCATGAGTTTCTGAGCAGTAGGAACTTATTCTCACCACCTCGCTTTAAAAGTGAATTTCTGTTTGTATAATACTACACTGAGAGTGTGTCCTGTTCAGAACCTACTGAAGAGACTGCGTCAAAGTTAACTTGTGTGTTAGTATATAGTTGTCAGTGCGTTTGAATTCCCTGTGGGTATTTGTGCAGGTGTGCGCCCTAGCTGGAAAACCTGATGAATTTTTAAATTTGGGAGCTGGGGTTCTTTTGTTTTTCTCCTGAGATGGGGGGTCAGGGTCCCCCAGATCGACTCTGTTGGTTTCTCTTGGGCTGGTCAGCATTTGTGCTGTATTTTTGAGCCCATGCTATTTGACTCATGAAGAAATCATTGATTATTATTGGTTATAGATTAGAACTTTTGATTAATGTTTATTTTACTCCTTATTAACATTTATTAGCATCTAGAGCTGGGTCAGGTCTTCCTCCCTGGGCTTTTCTGAAATCGGCCTGCATTTCCAGCTGGGCTCTCAGGGGCCTTTCATGGCCGCTCTTCTGCTTTCGTTTCCTTTGCATGTCTCTTGGAAGCAGCAGTGGTGGCTCTTGCTTGTCCCATTGGTCTCAGAAGCTCAGCTGCTTCAGAGAGGGTCTGGTCTGTTTGCCACAACAGACTCGTTGGAGTTCCTGCCATTTAAAACCAATTCCTCAGAAAGAACTTTTGCCTCTTCATGTGTTTGCTCTCTCCTTGGCTCTGAAGATTCAGTTTGGTTTGCTTTTATCTTTCTGTGATCTGGAAGGTGGGTGCCCTGTACTAATTTTCCAGGTGCTTGCCTTTCGCCCCTTTGAGCTTGTTTCTCTGATTGTCAAGGATGAAACGGCACCTGTGACTCCAGCCGTGCAAGACGCGGATCTCTCGCTCAGCACGTGGGCTGTTCTTCATCGCCCTCCCTCTGCCCAGGCTGGTCACCTGATCGGGACCATCAGTGCCACCCAGCTACACGGTATAATGGTGACTGACACGGGGGCCCCGTCACTGGGGACAGCCAGTCTTCGGCTCCCTCTCCCACCCGTGGCCACACGCTGGAGTGGGTGGCAAGGCCGCTGGCACCTGCACGGTCGCTCCCTGCCAGGAACGCTGCCACCCGCTCTGTGTGATTCGGGTGCCCCCCCGCCCCCCACCAGTGCCCCTTTCTTGATTAGATTCACGTCGTGACCCTGGGTTCTCTAGAACAACGTACTCACACTCCAGAGTGTGCGGGAGTGTGCGGGAAGCCTGGGGGCGCCTGTTAAAATGCAGCGTCGGTCCCCTGGGGGCCTGGGGGCCTGCGTTTCCTGTGAGTTCCAGGGCTGTGCTGGGCTGGCCCCACGGATCCTGTGGCAGCGTGACCTGGATTGTTCCAGAACCCGATCACTCTGCCTGCTTATTCGGCCTCGTTCTTAATCACCCTCCAGCTCCTCAGAGCTGTGGTCCGTGGACAGGCAGCCGCCCTGATTCAAGTCCCCGCCCGCTGCCCACTCGCCAGGATATCAGCACCATCGCTGGTGGCTGGGCTCACAGAAAGGAAGACAAACGGCCTGTTTAGAGCAGTGTAGGTGCTCGCTGAGGGCAGGCACGTGCTTGGGGTTATTGTCTGCCCGGCAAAGCCCTTTGGTGGATCACCCCGCAAACACTTGGCTCCTGCCCTGTCCTGGGGTTTGTGCAGACCCCGCTCCCTGCCACACTCTGCCTGTTGCCGCTTGTTTTCCTCGCCTCCTCCATGCAGCCCTCCCGGTCACCCTCCCTGTCCTCTTGGTCTTCAGAAGGCCCATCTCGCCTTCTAGCTGCAAGAGTCTTTGTCGAACTTCGTTTTGTGCGTGTGGACTTAGAAAACACTTAGGGGAGCGATGTGGGTTTGGGGAGAAGCCCCCGGGATGGTCTGAGTCAGAATGGCTACCCTGTTCTGCTCCCAGGGGCTTCTCCCCGAGTTCCTCTGCAGCACAGAGTCAGAAGGGAAGCGGGTGCTTGCGGTGTAGATGCCCCGGGCAGGACAGATGTGGAAGAGCTGGCGATCAGCCGACACACAGCTGTTGGAGGAAAGACCAGAGATTCTTCGAGGGGGTGTCGGGAGCTCTGCCCTGCTGGGCCCAACACTGCCCTCTCATCTGCGATTCCAAGGTGCAGCCAAGGGCAGGGACCCCTGCTTCCAGCCAGGGGCTCGCTGTCATGTGGGCATTGATAGTGTGACAGTGTCGTGTCCTCAGTCCTATGAGCTCGGGCAGCAGAACCCACGAGCTCCCTTCACTGCTGTGTCTGTGACACCTCTAGGTGGGGACAGTAGGCTCCGGGGAGGGGCAGGCGCCAGCACCTACCCCCCCACCCCGCCCCGCAGCCGGGTCGGTGATGCTGGGGGTGCTGCCCGTGTCTCCTGGAGCAGAGAGCCGGAGGAGTGTGCGCCCCCTGGGTCCGGCTGTCTTCTCCACCGGGTGGCCTGCCTGCCACTGCCGGTGTGGGAAACCCTCTTCCTTCGCCTAAGTGACCGAAGGGCTGGCTCTGCTGTTCTCACAGCTCACGAGACGCCACGTGGACTCGGACAGTGAGCCAGGGGGCCCTGGTGTTCTCCCCTTGTCTGACCACAGCCACTGCCTGCTGCCCTCCCTCTCGTGAGCCCCTGCCTGGGAGCGGGGGTGACCTGACTCCTGGTCCCTCTTCTGATGGGCTCAGGTGCCACGGTGGGCTCTTCTGTTTTGAAGAAGAAGGCAGCAGACAGGAGGGAAGAGAGGGGAGGAGGGAAGAGAGGGGAGGAGGGAAGAGGCACGCTATTTAGTTGTTCATTTTGGTGGTCCCCCCGGTCCTGAGCGTGAACCCGGGTCTGGGCTGTATGTGGACGGCGCCCCAGGCGCGGGCTCAGCCCCCGAGCCACCCGGGCACACCGGGGGGGGGGACGGGCTCTCGTGGCCTCTCCTCCTGTGGTGCTTTAAGCTTTCTGGGCGCAGAAAGGGCTCCGGACAGACACGGGCTTGCAACACGACACGTGGAGTCCCCTGAAGGGGACTTCTGGCACAGGCCCTGCCCTGGCCCGGCCATTGACATGATGCCCGTCATCAGCTCAGGCAGAAGGCACGTGATGCCAGCTCAGCACCCCAAGCCCCACACATGGGTCTCCTCCCCTCTCCGCACGTCACGGTGGCGGCCTCCCAGCCACCTTCGGGTGACCTTTCTTCTCTCCCCAGCAGCCCCGCAGGTGATGGGGGCTTCACCAGGGCTGAAACGGCATTTCCCGCCTCCCTGCCGGGAGCAGGTGGTGGAGGGGCAGTGAAGGGTTTCCAAGTCCACACCACACGTTTCCTTCTCCCCGGGGCTCGGCCGTGGACTGCAGTTCGGAGCCTCGGCATTTTCCTCCCAGCTCAGGCTGGTCCAGAGAAGCAGTGTGAGTTCTCAAAGCAGATGGTGCACCGTGCGATCGGAATAGACAGAGGCCAGTGTGGGCCGGCCGAGAGGGAAGGCCGTGAGTCCCGATGGGGACACGTGCTGCTGGCGGCAGGGTTCCCAGCATGCCTTCCAGTAATGGGTAATAAATGTGCAGTTATTTAATTTGGAGCCAGGGCTGCAGTGTTATCGATTACCTGGGATGTGTCCTGCTCCAGACAGTGAAATCCCCTTGCTCGTACGAAGAAGTGTGTCTGTAGCGAATCGGCCAGCATTTGAGTTAAACAGACACATGAAACACGTGCCAGGCAATTCTCATGGGCCTTATGGATGCAGGTTTGGATGTGCTAGTCAACTCAGATGGCAGCTCATGCTCTGGAGGCGCAGAAGGAAGGCGGGAGGGATGGGTAACATTTGCTTCTCCCTCCAGACCCTCCTTCTGCTCTGCTGCATTCTGCATGGAGCAAGCTTCCCTGTAGCGACTAAACCAGCAGGCTCCCTGACCCACTAGCTTCTGGCTGGGTGTGGGCAGTAGGGAGCCACAGAAGGTTCTAGGAGGAGGGAGGAGAGGGAGGTCATGGTGCTGGCCTCAGGACTTCAGCACACGGGTTTTGGAGAAACACAACTCAGCCCATAGCAGCTCCTCTTACGTGGTGACAACAGGACCCCTGTCCTCGTTAGCACCCCACACTGCGTGAGGCACACGAGAAACCACGGGCATCACCGCGCGCCGTCACGATGCCAGCTTCCCCAGGCTGCAGACCCGCGCACTCCTGCACCCGCTCGCTGCCGAGCCCAGCTGATCCCGTTCTGCACTGGTGCAAGGGGTGCGTGCCAGGCTGGGGAGAAAGTGGGCAGGTGCCCGCCAGGCTGTCTCCCTGGCCTCTGGGAGCGCAGCCCAGGCCGCCAGGAGGCGCGGCTCCCCTGGAAGGCGGGCGCCGGTGCTGCTTGCACCCCACATGCCAGCCGGGACGGGAGGCGAAGCCAGCACCGCGCCCCCAACTCGCGCGCCTGCTTCTCGCTGTGCCGCTGTGCGCCCAGAGGGGCTTCCTCTGGGAGCAGGGTGTCTGGGTCTGGTTTGCTGCTCTGGGCAGGGCCGGCGTGTGGTCTCCTGGAGGGCACACAGGCCATTCTTTGGGGACCGTAAGCAGTTTGTAGGCCTCTTCTCAATCTTCGCTTTTGAATTTTCTTTGAGAAGTGACTCCAGACGACAGGTACGATGGATTTGTCATCTTTCCTCGTAACAAAACGGGTCACACAGCAGCGCCACCGAGTTCTAATCCTGGAGTGTCAGGTCTGGCTCTGCGTAGGGAGGGGACACGTTTGACAACTGGGAAGTGACAGATCTTATCATCAGTGTTCAGAGTCCCTCACGATGTGGCTTCTGTGTGGCCTTGGGTCACCTCTTTCAGAGTCATTCTGGAAGCAGGAGTCGCCGGTGAGGCATGTCTGATGCATGTCCCTGGATGCCCTTGGCCGGCGCCCTGAGTCGACCCGGAAGCACTGGTCTCTGCTGACCTGTGACCTCCACTCTTGGCAATTCTGGCTGAGACACCCAGAGGAAACCTCTTGACTAATCCCATCAGGCATGTGTTTCCCCCATTTATAACACAGTCACGTTGCATTAGACGTCTCAGGTTCTTCCAGTCCGTTTGTCCCTGGTTTCTGCAGCCTTCAGATCGCATCTTGTAGATGGACAGCTTCCTGTCTGGAGAGCCAGCCTGGCTGTCAGGCTGTCTGTTTTCAAGTGTGAAATACACTGAACCTCACCTCTTCTGGAGACGCCAATTTGTCTTTCATAAAGCTCCAGACAGAACTGGAGCTGAAACGCGCCTTCCGATCTGCTGATAAAGCAAAGGCCTGCGGAACGAACCCAAATAAGGATGTGCGTTTCGGTTATCTGTTGCTGTGTAACAAATTACCCCGAGCCAAGAGGCTTCCCACTGCAGACATGCATTATCTGGTGGCTTCGGGGGCTCAGGAATCGGGCCCTGGCTGAGCCGGTGGCCTCAAGGTCACCCACAGAGGTCAGCTGGACATGGGCTGAGGCTCAGCCCTCTCAGGCTCGGCTGGGGAGGGGCTGCTGGTGCGGGAGGCTGGCTGGACAAGAGCTGCGGGTCTTGGCCTGCTGTTGGCTGCAGATGGTAGATCCTTGTGTCTCCAGGGTCAGCTCGCAGGGTGTCTGCTTCCCTTCGCGAAGCCGACACGTGAGCGAGGACAGAAGTCACGGCTTTTGTGACCCCGTGTTGGAAGTGAGGTCTGCTTCTCTTCTCCTTTCACGAGCAGCAAGTCAGTAAGTGCCACGTACGCTTCAGCGGGGGGCTGTGTGAGGGTGTGACCCCCGGGGCTGCGGCTCCTTGGGGACGCTCTTGGAGGCCGTCTGCCGTAGAGTCGGTGACGGTGTAAGTGCTCGTTAATGATACATGACAAACACTGAGTGTCTGCCAGGTGCCAGGGACTCACACCCTGGCACCGTAATTCGGGACAGAGGACTTTGACAATGTAGTCCTCTTTCTGACTCAGAGAGACAGCTGCCGCTGTCTCTACTGACATGAGAACCGCAGCTCACGAGGTTGAGCGAGCCTGCTAGGCCGCCGGACTGAGTCAAGACTCCGCTGTCCCCCAGCTAGTTGTCTGCCTGTGAACTTCTGTGTCTGTCGCAAGGACTTTCCTGTGACACCATCAGAGCTTTAGAAATGCAGGGAGTGTTCAGTCTGCGTGGGACCACGACCGAGACCACTTTCTCCGTCCTCCCTCGTCACTGGCACTGTGCCCGCAGGGATGGTACTGTCTTCTCGCAACTTCGTTTCCTCCACCTGCAAAATGGAGATGGAATAGTTTCCACATCACAGGATCATCGTGGGATTTGAAAAAACAAAACAGTAAGGTACCCGGCTCCTCGGAGGAATTCAGTCTGAGCAAGTTTCCCTTTTCCCTGCTTCCCAATAATTTATTCTAATTTTGACAACTCTTTTCTCTCCCCGCACTTCCTCTAAGAACTGCTTTATTCCAGTCATTCTTTACAGTAATGACACAAAACCTTATAAAACGCTCTGCCAGGCAGACTGTCTCCCCCAGGGAGGCCCCCTGATGGAGCCTTGGCTGTGGATGTCAACGCGCCGGGTCTAGCTTTGGAGTCCCGTTCAGGGCCACCTTCCTGAAACCACCTGCAGTGGGTGGAGCACGTGGTCGGAGGGACAAGGGGCCCCAGCAAGCTTCCCGTGCTCCCCTGGCCGCCAGCGTGGATGTCTTGTTCTGAGCAAGGAACTGATGGGGGCCCTTACTGAGATGAGCTGCTGGGGCGTCAGCACCCAACTCGGCGAGGGTCTGGATAACAGTGTAGGTGTGGGCAGGCAGGAGGCGAGCACAGGGTGGCGGGCACTGCCAGTGGTGGGCGAGGGGCTCTTGATGGGAGGAGGCCATTCTTTGCTCCAGGAAGTACCTGGAGAGTCTCCTTCTTCCTGGTCAGCTCGACCAGTCCGCCCATTCTTCCTCTCTCCGTGTGAGACTGCGAGCCTGCTTGTGACTTAACTCGATCCTAGGAGAGTGAAGACGCTGGCCAAGACTCCTCATTTCCGAGCGTGAAGCAAGCACTGGTAACACTCAGGTGTCTTTTCCCCCTTGAACTTCAAATTTCCACTCCTGGCCCAGGAATTTAAGAGCCAAATCCTCGACTCCTTTACTTGGCTTAGTGGACCCAGCAGAGGCAGAACCCCCTTTATCTTGTCCGTCTCCTCACCTCTTTCCTTTCACCCCACTCCTGTCTCAGTGGGGACTTGGGTCCACAGATGCCTCCAGGCCTTCGCACAGACTCGTCCTTCTGGAACGCTTTGCTCTGAGTTCTGTGCCCTCATCGCGAGAACTCCTACTCCCCGTGCAGGGCTCGGTTTAGGCGTCACCGCCTCAGGGAAGCCTCAGAGCTCCTGGACTAGGTCAGGCGCCACACGCCACGCTCCTGCGTCCCCTGGGCTGCTTCTCTCCTGGAGCCCACGGAGCTGGAGCCCGCTGGACGGAAGGCTGCCCGAGGCAGAGCCAGGGGCCGCCTCGTTCCCACCTCCCCTGAGGTCCGCGCACAGGCTGGGAAGGAGGCGATGCTCACTGGTGTTGGTGTTTTAATCGGATGAGGAAATGATGTGGAAAAAGAGAAGAGAGGATGAGGGTCATCGATCTTGCAGAAATGCATGTGTGGTTCTGGGATTATTAGGGGAACCAAGGATGAGGTGGGTTTGGGCTTGCTCTTCCCTCCCTGGTCTATTTCCTGGGAGGCCCAGAGGCTATGTTCTGAGGAAGTGGAGACATTGGCGCCTCTTACTGCTTACCTGGGATATTCTCGTGTGCTCCAGATAATGGCACACGGGACTAAGGAACAAGACATAATTATATGTCTTCCAAGTTGCTAGAGCTTGTTTCTACCTCATAGTCATGGGAAGTTTTATTTGGCCTCCCCTTGTTCTCAGCATGCCATGCATCATCTCCTTGAAGTGGCAGTGGTGATGGATGCGATGGTGATATGATGATGGAAGTGATGGTGGTGATGGTGGTGAAGCTGAGGTGATGAGTAATGTTGGTGATGATAACGATGGAAGTTAAGGAAGATGCTGATGGAGGTTAGTGGTGATGATGGTGGAGGGGACGCTGATGTAAATGGATGATTCTGGTGATGCTAGAGGATGATGATGGAAGACAATGGGGGGTGCTGGTGAAGATGATGGTGGAGGAGGATGTGCTGGCGATGAGCGTGAAACTGATGACCATGAAGGGTAGCGGTAATGATGACAATGATTTAACAGCTGAAACTCGAGTGCTGATCCGTATGTCAGGACTCTGCCAACACTCCAAGCGTATTATCTCATTTGATTCTTGAAAGGACATTTTCTGGTATTATTTGCATTGTTATAAGCAATGGTGCACAGTACAGAGAGGTCACTTGTCCACAGCCACACACTGGTGAGTGGCTGAGCCAGGCCTGATGTCCCGCTCGGGCCGGCACCAAAGCTCTGTGGGCAGATTAGGGAGAAGGTCAGGACAGCCTTCCCAGGTCCCGCCTGACCTCCTCTCCCTCCTCTTGACCCTGCTTCTCTCTGCGCTTCCGGGAAGAGTCAGGGACCGGGCGAGTTCTCAGGAGGAGGATGGAGGACAAGGAATTGGGTATAAACACCCTAACTATCCAGGGCTTGTCCCCGATGACTGGATTCTAAGACAGAGACGTAAGTTCTGATACAGCCAAGGGGATAAAAGCACAGTTCTGAACCTAGACAGACGGGCTCAGGGATGACCTTTAGCCCTAACTAACTGTGGCCTTGGCGAGGTGATGTCCTGGTCTCGCCTTGTCTGTAGAACAGGGACAATGGACCCTGCTCATTGGGCTCCTGTTGTGGAGGACGTGCTCACACACCAGCTGGCTTTCGTACTGCTGCTCTCATCATCATCATCATCATCATCGTGAGTCACAGCCGCTTGGAGGAAGGGGAACCGCTGTCCCGAGCTCTGTTACACGCCAGGCCTCACCCGGCTGTCAAAGCAGCCCAGTGAGATGGTGACCTCCCTGTGTCATGGGTGGCCCTCCAGAGGCCATACAGCTCATTCGGTGCCAGAGCTGGTGTCAGGGACCCCACCGGTGCTCGGGCTGACCCTCCAAGTCGTGGTCTTCCCTCCAGCACACCTGGACGCGCCAGGTAGCTGTCAACCTTGTCGGCACCTTGTCGACTCCCAGGGGTCTCATGCGCAGAGCATCTGGAAGGAGGTCAGATCTGGGTGGGCGGTTGCTTCGAGGCTGTCCATCTGGGCACCGCCTGCGGGCCGACCTCGGCCACCCTCTCGGTCCGGCCTGGCTCAGCCCTGCGTGGAGCCGCGCGATCTGAGGATTCCGCCACCTCTCTTCATCTGCCCCTGGGGAGGCCCCTAGGGTCCCTGGTGCTGGTCTTGTCCGGTTCAGTCGGGTAGGAGTGACCGCTGCTGACTCCACTCTCAGCCAGACAGCGGTCATCAGCTTTTACAGAACAGGACAGTCAAGGGCTTGTTCAAGGTCGCTCAGTGAGCAACGGCAGCGCCAGGACAGGTCAGGTGACCCCACTCTTAGCCGCACTGCCCCGCTGTGTGGAGGGCCTGGGGGAGCCTGGGGATCCCACAGAGCTATCCTGAGCTCTCTTTCAGGGATGCTCATTGCCTGGGAGAGTCTTACTGGGGGCTAGGGAGGGCGTGAGGGCCTCTCCCGGCTCCCCAGGCCCCTGCCTGTGAGCTCCGAGCACCCTGCCCCTCCTGCAGCCCCGAACCCACGGGAGCCGGGTGGAGGGGCGGGGCCTCAGCGGGACGGCCGAGTTCCTGAGGCTGCCGCGCCCCCTGCAGGCCACAGCGGGCGGTGCCGCCTCATCTGCGCGGAAAGGTTTTCAAGAAACGGAGAAAAAAGGGAAGTAAATAAACATGCAGAGAGCGACCATTCCCAAGAGTCCAGCTTGATGGGCTAGCCCAGATGCTTGTCTGAATCGCCAGCCCGAGCTCCCCCTGCCCCCCAGCTGCCCCTCCCACCCACCGACTTCAAACACCAGGTGAACTTGACCTGTTTTCACAGTCAAATCCACTAATCACCTGGAAGCATCCTTTTGTATCTGACGTCATTTGCCCCATGTACTCACCAGACGATGCGCACTGGACAGACGATGGCAGCGCTCGGGGGGAGCCCCATCACCCACATGTGCTGGACGCGAGTGGTCTCTTTAGGGAGAGTGTGGAGATGGACGCACAACTCTGGTCCACTCACCGCTGTGTTGGGCAACCCAGTGCCAGGAACTGTCCCGGCAGCCTGGCTGGACCTGTAGGGCCCCTGCCCATGCTCCACTTGCCTCCGCCGCCCGCCCAGGCAGAAGCCCAGTCTGGGACGAGGGCTCTTGGCCCAACTGTTCTCAGTCTGACTGCACAGGAGACTCCCCCGTGGAGCTTGAAGAAAAGCTCAAGACACACCAGACAACAGCCAAGGAAATGGTGACACTCACGCCCCAGCCCCAGAGAAGAGAAGGGTGGGACCTGCGCTGGGATTTCTAAGAGCTCCCTGGGGACGCTGATGAGATGAGAATTGCTAAGTGTGGTCCCAGAGAACCCGGCCGGAATTGCAGACCTCTGGGCCCCATCCCAGATCTGCTGACCCGGTTATCTGTTCCAGGAGCCCTCCCTGGCGGGGGGACACTCCACCTGCCCCTCCTCGTCCTGCGGACACTGGGGGTTTCGGGGATTTGCGGAGTGGGGACGCTGGAAGGTTCAGGTACCTGTGTGTCACTCTAGTTCTAAACAAAGCCTTTCAGGCCATCTTTGAGTGGCTCTCACACAGTACCTCCCACGCCAGCCCTGTGCTGGGTGTGACCTCATGGATTGTGCACTCTGATGGCCAACAGACACGTGGAGACAGACTCCCGGGACCGGCATTGCTGAAGTCCTCTCGAGAGGGAAGCCCCGGGCAGGCAGGTCATCTTTGAAGGATGTCACCTCAGCTGAGACCCAAAGATGGAACAAAGAATATTCTTTTTTTAAAGGAAAGATGCGGGCCAGAATGAAGGTGAGTAGGCAGGGAGGCAGGAAGAGAGAGGAGGAAGCACTTTATTTTTATTTTTTTCAGTTGTTCACTCTGGTTGTCTCCTGCTGGGCCCAGGACTGGAACCCAGGTTTGGACCTTCGCCCGGTGGGTGATCTTTGTGGGAAGACTTCTGACTCTGGAGCCTGGAGCGGGGGGCTTGTGGAATGATAGCCCACGGCCACATCTGTTCCACCGCCTGTCTTTGTAAATGTTTACTGAGATCCAGCCCACATGTGCAGTTTTGTCAGATTGTGTTCAGGCAACAGCAGCAGAATCGGGAGACGTGGCAGACAGGACAGCCCCTGAGAGCATGTGACTTGAGCCTCGAGGACTCTGACCCCGAGACCTAACTTGTCCTGTGGGCTGGTCTTCTTCCTGAAGACAGACCCTCTCCTGCCTCTGTGCCTGTCTCCGGCAGCAGGAGCAGTCTGTGAGCTGAGGTGTGATGAGCTGGAGCAGAAACAGTGGACGCCCACCATACAAACACCCTCCATCCGCCCGGCAAACCTGGCACAGCGCCCCCCACCGGCTTCCCTGGGGCTGACAGATGGCCGGCACGTGCTCTAGTCCGCGCACCCCAGCTTGGGAAAATGTAACCAGAGCTCAGAGGGATGACAGTACCGATCCGGGGAGATTGATGGACCCGCCTGGGTTTCTCCCCAACGAGGCCAAGCCGGTGTTGACGCAGCAATCTGTTTGCCGGCCCTGCTCATTAAAGTTTAATGTGGAAAACTTCTCCTTCGCCTCCCATCAGAGAGCTTCTCAAACGCACCCGGGCACCACACCAGAGACTGATTAAATCTTTCCTTTTTGCAGCAGGCATTTGAGGGAAGGTGTTTCTGCTACGGGAGCCAAAATACGAAATTAATCACCCTGTCTCACTGTGGCGGCTCCAGAGGAGACGGCGAAAGAGGAGAGGAAAGCATGAAGTTATGAAACAAGAGGGCTGGAAGGCAGAGCCAACAGCCTTCTCTTGCTTGGGGCCTGATGGAAGGCTGCTGGGCCAGGTGACTGCCGGCCGTCGGGAGGGTAGTGCGCGCTCGTCACTGTCCTGGTGGAGGTCTCAACTCTTCCTTGACCTTCTTCCCAACAGCTCCAAGCCCCGGCCTCATTGACTCCCTCTCCCCAAATCCAGACATTTGGATTGCATCTTGCCATTCGCACCTGCAGGATGTGTGACCTTGAGGGGTCCTTGACGTCTGTGTCAAGGATGAGCTGTCAGTCCCCAGCCTGCCTGGGTTGGGGCAGGTGCAGCAGAGGCTGAGCGTCGGATGGAGCATCGCGTCCTCACCCTGCACCAATGTGACCTTTGAGTTACTCCGGGTGCTGACCGGTCGGTGCCCAAAGTCTCAGGCGAGGCCCTCGCTGGGGGGCGTGGGCCAGCAGTGGGCCCGGCTTGTGCCCCAGCGCTGAGGGAGGCCGGGGAGCCGTCTCTGCCTGTGCCTCCCACTCGCTGTGCCCTGAGGCTCTCAGCGTGTTCCTGCCTGAGGGCCAGTGACCGAGCGCATTGGCGGGTGTGGCTGGGTGGGGGGGCTTCTGCAGAGCGGAGATGCGGAGGGTGGAGCTGCGAGCGCACCCTGCCGGTGGGCCCCCTGGACTCGGAGGCCGCCTCGGCTCACCAGGCTGCTTTGACGAGAGCACATGCCTGAGGACGTGACACAGAATCCTGCTTCGTGGCTCTGGAGGCCGAAAGCTCACGTTCGAGGCGCTGCTGTGTCTGCTGAGACCCCGACTGCCGGTTCCCAGGCGCGGTCTTCTCACTGCGTCCTCGTGGTGGAAGGGGCCAGGCGCTCTCTGGGTCCCTGCTCTAAGGCACTAACGCCATTCATGGGGCACCACCCTTGGGGCCTAACCCCTCACGGAGGCCCCGCCTCCTAACGCTGCCCCTGGAGGCCAGGGTCCTGGAATGAGCTGGGGCAGGGCGGGGGGTGAACACTGCTTTGCAGATTCCCAGGGGTGTTTGCTTGCCGGGCATCTGGTAGACCACCGAGGGGCCGTCCGAGGAGGGACCAAGGGGGCTAAAGGCCCGATAGCAAATATCCTAGATGGACCTTGAGACTCCCGAACCTTGTGATCGTCTCCTGGCTCCGCTCTGGGCCTTGCTGAGTCTTCTGCCGTCTTCCCATGTCTGGGTCCCTCTCCCTAGTCGATCTAGTCGCGACTGTCCCAGCGAGGCCGCCCCATCTTCCCGTCTCGCCTCACAGCCTTCGGGGTCTCACTCACATGTGTGTCTGCTCGTGTCCGTCAGGAGCGGCCTGCCTGGAGGGCCCTGGGTGCTTCTGGGGCGGGGGTGTCCAGGATGCTTTTGGGGACAGGGACCCTGGTCTGTGCTCCAGCTTACCAGCGAGCTGAGCTCTCGTGACATTTCTGTTTGCTGTTGGCTCCCCTGCCCCGTGTCGGGATCCATTTCTTGTTCGAGATATTTTTTAATTGAAAAGTGCATGAACTACAGCCCGAGCGTAAATACATTTCTGCTCCGTCAAAAGACCCACTCATGGATTTTATCATTTGCCGCCATTGATTTTCCATGAGTAATAATTACATTTTATCCACAACATCTGAACTAAGTGATATTTATATCTGCAATTATCTGGAGTAACTTTCAATGTTAAAAAAATTTTTTTTCAGGGAGGGAGATGTTGAATAAATTGAATTTTTAAAAGAATTTCCATCACTTTTTAAGAAATCTGGATCATGCTCGTTCTCCTATGAAGTGATACTTTAGCAATGAGAGCCTGAAATGGTTTTGTAAATGAAGTTTGAACGGGCATTTCCACAAGCCCTGGGACGGGCTGGTGAGGCAGGGCCCGCCCTTGGGATGCCCTTTGCTGTTAATATCTCTGAAACTCTGGAGTTTTTCTCGGCTGACTGTGAAGCCCTCAGGGACGCTCCCTGCTCTTTCACTCCGCATTCGAGGCCTCCTGCAGCCATACATTTTCTCGGTCAGAAAGGCGTGAGTCAGTCTGGTTCCCATCAGCATGACCGCGGTTTCTGTGTCCCCCCGGAACTCAGAGCAGACGACAAGGGAGCACGTTTGGGCGAGTGAGTTCACAGGGTCTGATGGCTGCCCCGATGAGCAGGGTGGCGAGGGGCAGGTCGGCGGGCGCTTCAGGCAGCAGGGTTACTGTGAGCGCATCTGCGGAGGTGGCATCTGAAAGGGAGGAGGAGGCGAGGCGCTGTCACCAGGAGCAGGGAAGCAGAGGGGAGTGATGTAGAGACTGCGGTGGGGAGAGGACATGTGAGGATGGAGGAGTCAGCTGGGTGGAGGGGCCCAGCCTGGAGCCACCAGCACGAAGGAAGAAGGACAAAGGACGTTCTCGTCTGGGGGTGAGATTCCCAGAGCAGAGACTGAGCAGTGTGCCTGGCAGTGGGTTGACAGTTACTCACTCTGCATTTGTTTTACTTTGTTTTAGAAGCTCCCAGGGCCCCCTGAGGGCGAGGAAGCCTGGGGGTGCGGCGGCGGGGCATGGAGGTCCTCTAAAAGGCCGCCCCAGGTGCAGCTGAGAGACTGAGCCCAGGCCTGACGCTGCAGAGCAGCCGGTGCCCCCGGTCTCCCAGCAGAGACCTGTGCGGGACAGACGGCCCCGCCGCCAATGCACAGCTCTCACTGTGCCTGCGCATTGCCCGCCGCCTCCTGGGCCTGCTGGCCACCTCCTACTGCCCACCTCTTCCTCTACTCTGTCACCCCACTTTCCAGAAAGGGGCTTCTTGGAAGAGGGGGTGAATGAGATGGGGGTTCAGAACATCCTCCAGGCGAAAAAAGGGATCTGGACACCCCACGGGTGGGTGGAGAACTGGTCCTCCCTCTGTGGTGACCAGGGGGCTCTGGAATAGCCTTCCCAGAACAGCCCAGCGTCCTGGGGGCCTCTTTCTCCTAGCGCGGCCCAGGCAGTGCCTTGTGTCTAGGCGGCTGTAGGTGGCAGCAGAGGCCGGACAAAGCTGTCTTCCCAGGGCGGAGACAGGAGGAAGTGGGATCTGGGAGCCTGGGCCTGCGCTGCCCCCGAGGAGCGGGGGCCCAGGGGACAGAGCAGGCAACAGCCTTATTAACATCACCCTGTGGAGCTGCTGTCTCTCTGTGGTCTGCGGAGCTGGAGTCTGTCCCCATCAGATCCATGTCTGCCACTGCTTCCACCGCTCAGGGACCCTGAGAAGCAGCCAGAGCAGGGACATCAGGCCCAGACGCAGGGCTAGATCAGGCCCCAGAGACCTGGTCCCGGAAAAGAGGGCGTCCCCTCCCGGCCCCCTCCTGAAATGAGGCGAAGGTCTCTTCTGCCCAGGACTGTCACCGATGGACCTCTTTAGAAGTGTCACACAGTCCTTGCTGAGATACCTGCCCCATCCCCGGTGCCCCAGGCAAGTGTTTCAGCTGCTCACCTGCCATGGGGCAGAGCCCGTGGGCGGGCAGGCCACCGTCGGCCAGGATGGGACTGTGGTCTCTGCTGCAGGTCATCCTCCGGGACTAACTCACACAGCAGAGCCCTTCTCTCTCAGGGAGGTCTGGGAGGACCGCCAGTTGGGAGCAGAGGCTTGTTTGGGGGTAGTGGCTCCACGGAGCTGTCTTCCACAGGCCTCAGCCCCCATGTGAGTGTGCCCGTCGGGTGTGAAGCTGGCTGCACCACTGCAGTCTGTTCTAGAACATTTCATCAGCCCTCGAGGAAATGCAGACCACAGCCTTCAGCTTTCAGACCCCAGTACCCACCCCCACGTGACCGATGATCGTTATGCAGATTCAGAGTGATCTGCATACAAAATCTGCAAAATCTCCTCTCTGGATTTGCTTCCTGGGGTTTCACAGAAATGTCCTCCTTCTTTGCTTCGGGCAGCAGGCCCCTCCTCCCCTCAGCAGAGAGCTGGCGCCCCTGCCCGCTGACGCGGGGCTGCTGTGTCCCTCCAGTGCAGAGGGCGGGATTGGTGGAACCAGCCGGTCCTGCGGCTCCCACAGGGGCAGTTTCAATTTATGGCTGCGTCCATTGCGCCCACCCTGTCTGGCCTGGGATCCCAGAGCTCAGTGGGCAGCCTCCTGGGGACTGACAGTTGCCCAGGGCAGGGCCTGTCTGAGCCCTGCTGGCCGGGTCACAGGGAAGCCTTTGTCTTTTGTCCTCAGGCCTCTGGGAGCCAAGGGCCCCGGCTGTTATACCTGTGGGCTAGCCAGGCTCACTGTCCTCATGGGCACTGTCCCCAAACCCGTCGTGTGTCCAGCAGGCTCTGGGGTAAGCCCTCCACGTGCCAGGTCGCCAGTTAGCTTGCTGGACCCTAGTCCTCCCACCCACAGCCCACTGCGGCGGGCGGGCTGCAGATACGGGGCGCACCTATGCTGAGCTGGATGGGGCCAGGCCCAAGGCGGGAGCTGAGGGTGTGCCGCGCTGGAGCTCCCAGGAAAGCCGGTGAGCGGCCCCACTTCTGAGGCCCCGGGCAGAGCCCCGGGGACTGGCCGAGAGTGGTGGTGGCCGGGGACAGGGGCTGCAGGAAGTCGGTCCTTCGGGCTGCAGAGGAGCTGACCCCCAGCAAAGACAGTCAGAAGTCAGCTCTATGACATGTCCAGCCTGGCGAGTCCCTGGAGATCCAAGGACACAGGTGGTGCCAGGGGCTTGGGGTGAGGGCAAGCGGAACACCCTGGGGCCTCTTTGGGGGATGACAATGTCCTCAAATGGGCTGTGGAGCCAGCTGCACACCTCTGGTCCTGCTGGAGCCGCCGAGATGTGAATTACATCTCAATATGGTTGCAAACAAAGGAGAACAGAGAGAACGGAGGAACTGACAATTCCAGCTGCATAAAGTTCCTTCCCCGCATTAGAACCTGGGATGCGTCCCGTGCCCAGGTGTCGCTGGGAAAACCCGAGCTCTCAGGGCAGAGGCCTCTGCTTGCTGCTGGGTGACGGCCCTCGTCCACTACCCGCTGCTCTCAGAATCCCGGGGAACCTTCTGTCTTTCACTGCAGAGTCTAGGGGTGCTGTTTGGAGGGAGGGCAGAGACCCCCACCGGGAGCGCTCCTGGCAGCCCCTCCTTTCCTCACAGAGGTCCCCGCGAGGGTGCCCTTATCCGCCCTGCAGAGTGGGGTGCCTGCGTGACAGGACCCCTTATGGGCGGGGGAGGGAGGGAGTGTGCTGGGGGGTCCACGGCTTTGAGGGTGGTTGGGGGTCTCCAGGGGGCATCTGGTGTCCTCTTCCCAGGGGGTCTGGGCATGACCGGGAGGGCTGCCCAGCAAACCAGCACCTACTGTGTGCAGCCGGCGAGGCTCCAGCGCGTGTACAGGGCGTGGGATGGGGCCGATGCTGCGTGGCTCTCCACCGGCTCTGGGCACGCTGACCTGGAGCCACAGGGACGCGTGTGGGAGCCCTGTGCCCACATCCTGACCCACCACCCGCGCTGGCGCCCACCTGGCTCTGAAAGCAGGCGCCTGTCCCCGCCAGGGAGTGGGCCCCCTCCCACGGCAGGGGCCCCGTCCAGCTCCGCCGCTCCCCTGCTGTCCCCCTGCAGCCGTCTCTCCCTTCCTCCCCGCCCCTGGACTGTCTCCGTTCCATCCTGGAACAGGCCAGGGACATGTCATGTCCTGTGTCATGTGCAAAGAGACCATAGTTAAGCGCAGAGAAGCTTATGCTAGCCCCCCCGACTCTTCCCCAGCACTCCAGGCCGTCGCCCACCTCGCTCAGCCTGGTGGACGTTAATGAGAAGTCACCCGGCCAGCGGGCCGGCCCGGGTGCAGGCGGAGGCCCCGGGCCTCCGTGTCGCAGCCAGCGGCGTCCGTCCACTGTGGAGAGGCCTGAGCCCCAGCCCTGGCACATCTTCGCCCGCCTCACCGCCCCTCCGCCGCCCCCGCCCTTCATCCCTGGACTGCACAGTCCCCTGTCCACGGCCCTGGGGTAGAAAGTCCCATCCCCTCTGTCTTCTCCCTCGCAGGGCCCGGGAGCCCAGTTATCAGTTCAGGTCTTGGCTCTGACATCAGCCGCGTGCAAACTCCGCGCCTCCGTTTCCCCGTCTGGAGAATGGGCTCGAGCGGCTGCTTCGCAGGGAGCCCACACCCACGTCCTCGTGCAGAGCGGCGCGCGGGGGCGGCTCAGGGCAGGCGGCGCAGGTTCTGGCGCCTTTACGCTGTGCGGCCGCAGCCCCGTGCCCATCAGAGCCGGTGCCTTCTGTGGAGACAGGAGGTGGCCCGATGTGTGGCGGGACGGTCTGGGCCACGTCTGCCCTCCTGGCTGTCAGGAGGTCCTGTCCGCGCGGCTCGCTGGTCACAGGCCGCCCTCCTTCCTTCTCAGCTGCCATGGCCACGGCTGCCTGCGTCGGCAAAGCCAGCAGGTGACAGTCTCCAGTGGCAGGGACGCGGGAGACACGCGGGAGACACGCGTGCTCTTGAGGCTCCAGCCCAGCCTCCCAGCAGCTCGCTGTCACTCTGGTCACACTCTGCCGGGAGAGTAGCCAGGGAGGGTTTACGCGTCAACCTGGCTGGGCCGTCGGCACCTGGGCGCGTGCCTGGTGTCTGCCAGCTGTGTGGGGTGACAGTGACGGCCCGCCATCGTGGGGGCGTCTCGGCACTGGGTCACGGGCCTGCGGAGAACGAAAGGCCGGCGGCTCCCGGGTGAGACGGCTTCTCCGCCAGCCGCCTGCCGTGCCGTCTACCACACAGGCGCTGCGGCCCGGGCCTGTGAACGGACGTCGGGCTCCGGCTCCTCCTGTGAACTCACTCACCAGCCCCTCAGCTGTGTGAGCCGGCTCCTTAGAAGACCCCTGCCTGAGTCAGCACGCACACCACACACACCACACACCACACACCACACACCACACACACACACACATC